>CM062816.1:1822047957-1822316557 GCA_031772625.1 Pinus tabuliformis | reverse complement strand
TGGTAGAGAAAACAAATGGAATGATATTTCACCTTTAAGTTTCTAACTATATTCTATCCTGTAGTAGTGAAAGATCCATTTCTTGAATCTACTTATTTGTGGAAGATTTCAATATAGATTGCTAATAAAAAGAGCATTGGTCAGAAAGGCTAGTCAAATTGAAAAGTTGTTTTATACAATGTATATAATATATACCTCAGTTCTCATGACTGATTCATTTAATTTCATTAAATTGGTAATTGCATGCAGGACATTCAAAATATCAGAGGTTTAGTGAATTTAACGATACATTGCCTACCCTGAAAGTATGTGTAATTCAATGAGAATTCTTAAAATCTATTCTTTATGACCCTAAGAATCTTATAAGATTTCTACATTATAATAGACTATAGATGTTCCCTCTAAAATGGATTTTGGCTACAATGTTGCACACATTATGAAATAAAATAACCTAGGTTGTAACCCAAAATGTTTCTGTGACAAGAAAAAGGTACAATCCATCGAAAATCCACATCATAATGTGGTTAGAACCAAAAACATATGACACCCCTATTCTTTATGGCCCTGAGAATATTGAGTGCCAAAACTCCTCGAGTTACCTTCTTGAGCTAGGTAGGTTGGCCTACAAGTCAAGGTTTGATTAGGAAACGGTTGATTGTTGCCATATGATTGATTCCAATTTGCGGCTTCCAACCATGGAGGTATTGAGTACCCATACTTCACATTTGCACTACTGACCCCTGCATTAAGTGGAGGTGTGTAATGAGCATACAGAGAATTGACACCAACTTTGGTAAGAACAAGGCAAGTGGGTAAACCCTCAGTTTGATAGTGAGGCACTTGAATGTTTATGAAATCTTGGAGTAATGGTGTATTATCTGCAATGG
The DNA here is from genome assembly GCA_031772625.1 of Pinus tabuliformis. Lineage (NCBI taxonomy): Eukaryota > Viridiplantae > Streptophyta > Pinopsida > Pinales > Pinaceae > Pinus > Pinus tabuliformis. Next base: position 1,822,315,670 of record CM062816.1, on the reverse strand, counting down.
AGTCCAATGAGTTTGAAATAATCCTGGTTTCATCAGCTATTCTTGTATCATTGATCACCACTTGTTCCTTTTCAAGCATTTGTTGTGCCTTTCATTTTTCCTTTTCCTATCTTTCCATTTGTTTTTGTTGGTCCTTAACTTGCCTTGCTTTATCTCTTTCAATCCTTTCATCTGCTCGACGTTGCGCTGCAATAATCCTTGCTGCCTTCTTTTTCTGTTTTAATTCTTGCATTTCAAATTTCTTTTTTTTTCCAGACTCAACTAGCAGGTTTATATAATCCTCTAAGGTGAGTAACTGTGAGCTTCACCCCAGACAAACACTACCCAGTGCACCTTGCTTTTTTTTCATTGATACTCTCTCTACTGGTAGATTTAGGAACTGGCCAAGTGTCTTCTCCACCCCTCCCACCTGCATGTCATTGCTTGGTACTTCCCTTTCAGTATTTGTTGGAATTGATTGAACTATATCATTATCTTCATTTGATGCCTCATTATTTCCTTCATCTTCTTCCATTGATCTATTGTCCACAAAAAAAATGAATAATTTCATTGTTCAATTCTGCTGGTTGTGAGGGCATGTTCATGCTTTCTTCATTGGTTGCTAAGACACTATGTGCATTCATATTGATCATTGCTTCTGCTAGCCATGAAGGTGGGGTTACTTGGCCTGGCAATGTCAATTGGTCATTGTCAACTGCATGTTCAACAATGTCATTAACAATATCAGCAACAGGAGTTTCATGTTCTTGAGTTGGTGGAACAATCTCCATGTTACTACGAATTCGTTCATTTTTATATTGTGTTGCACATATAGTTTCATCATCTTCAGCATATAAGTGTCCTTGAGATAGGGAAATCATATTACCAGCTGCAGCAACATCATCTTGGTCATCTACTTCTTGCACTTCAACACCTGTTTGGGCATTCCCTTCTTCCTGACCATCCACATGAAACACTTGGCTACAACCAGTATCATGCATAAGAGCATCATAGTTCAGTGGCCAGATTCCTGTCCTCCTAAAGCCAGCCTTGATATTTGATGGTGTTAAAGCCCTTTTAAAAGCTTTACTTGCAAGCTCTGCTAGCTCGAACCTTCTAAACTCAACCCCTGGATTCTTTGCCATCCATGTAGTGCGCTCTGACCTGAAATAGTTCTTGAAAGGCCAAACACACTAAGATCAAGGGGTTTCAATCTGTGAGTGGTATGAGTGGGAAATTTCAATAGGTCGATGCCTAAATAGTTTTCTTCCTCAATTGTTTCTACATCGATGTGGCTCCCATTGCCATTTAATATCAATAGGTGTCCATTATTAGGTGATACGCCACTTGGTGCCGATGCAGCAAAGTGAAAAAGCCAATTTAGAAACATTTCTTTAGTCATCCATGCATGGGGATGTGCAGCCATGCGTGCACCTGGTTCATAGTTCTGTATATAGTTTTTCAATTAATTTTTACCTTTGAATAGATAAAATCTTGGGTTTGAAGTGCCAATTGCATTGACACAACATAAAATAGTTATCCACTCCCTACTCTTAGGCAAAATATTTGGCACATTTCGGCTCCCTCTCTTAGCAATTACCCGCATGCCACAATTCCTCCCTGCCTGTAAAACTGTTTCATCACAGTTCCATATATGGTCTGCTCCATAAGAATGTTTATCTTAAGCACTAGAAAGTGTGTCATAAAACTTTGCACGACTGCAAGGTCCAAATTTAATGCTCTGTCTCTGTCAAGGCCCTCAGCAGTACGCAATACAAGTTGTGGATGCCTTTTTTTAAACCCAAACCACCATGATTTACCAGGAAACCCATCTTTGAATGGGTTTGGCCTTCCTTGACAGATATGAGCAACTGTTGATTTGAGTTGTATCAACTCTAGCCCATGTCCCAATTGGGCCATCTCTTTACACCACTCAACCACCTTGGCCTCCTCCTTCTCAGTCATCACTTTAAGAGGCCCTCTACATTTTGTATGAGTCAGTCCATTTATCCAATAATGTATTGATGAGGGAGGAATACCATGTTTTTTGCTGATGCTCGAACTGAGTATCCATTAAAATCTATGTTGTCAATTGCAACTAACATTTGTTCTTTTGTCCATCCTCCATCCTGTTATAGCACTGATCTTTTTAGTTGAACTTGCCCCTTGGACTGTTGTTGATGGTGGTTATGTGGCTGATGGTGTGTTAACATCAACTGCCGTCACATGGTCATCCTCAACAATATTCGGTGGTGCATTGTTGGCATTGACATCAATTGTCCTGTCCTCATCAGACGATGTGCATCGCAGCTGCGCACCCCTTATCACTCTCCTGCCACTTCTCCTTGTACGAGCAATATAAATTCCTTTTTCCATAGATGCAAAAACCTTTAAAATCATTGCATGCATTTAGACATTAGAATATTTGTAAATTATGCTTTGCTACAAGGCAAAAATACTTCTGCTTTATTACAGGAAATTATCAACATGTATGTCACAGGAAATTGAATTGCATTACTTTGTAGTCTCTCATTGCAAATTACTTCGTAGTCTCTCAATTGCATGGCTATTCATCAGTTTAGCAACTTTTATATGGATATCTGCTAGTGGGCTTCAAGTAGGATTCTATGATAGAAGTTGTAGTGTAGTTGAAGGCATTATTCAGTAATCAGTTTCCAAGGCTTTTGCTCAGAATTCCCTTATACCAGCTGGGCTTATAAGGATGCATTTTCATGATCGTTTCATTAATGTAAGGATAGGAACTAGCATACAACCATGTATATCCAAGTTGCATGTTTCTAGTTATAAATGCACCCAAAGTACTGTCTAAATTTAATGCATTGCTGCTATAAGATCATCTATGTGGTGATTGTTTTTTTAAGAGTATGATAGATCAAGAATTGGACATTTCATTAGCATTTTTAATAAAAACCTATTGTTTTAAATTAAGGTTGGTAGTAGTCCATAGGCTTACATTCCATTGCCTTCAGTTTTCTTGTTGGTATGCTTTCCATATGCAAAAATACTGAAAACTCACAATGTTTTAGCTAAGGCATAAGCAAGTGAAATGTGCACATATATTTTGTTTCAAATATCATTTTCCATTTTTTTGTTGTTTGGCATTGCCAAAAATGTTTCAGTATGGCAACTTCTCCACTGCAGTCCATGGCCACCATTGGAGGCATAGTAATTAGTTTGGAAACTCAAAAAAAATATGGTCATATGCTCCAGAATAGTGTTATGCCTGTCATAATCACAGTAAGGCTAGGCATAAATTCTATGTTGGGAACAACTTGTAGCTGTGATTAGCCTTGGAATGGACTTATTGTCACTTTCAACATTATACAAAACAATATCTTTTAAACTACCACATTGTATCCACAATATTTTAAGTGGTTGATCCATAAGTATAAGTTAGATCACCTGATGATCACATTGCTGGAGTTTTCTTTTCCTAACAACAAGGAAATTAAGTCATTGCATGCCTGTTCATCAGTTTAGCAACTTTAATATGGATATCTGCTAGTGGGCTTCAAGTAGGATTCTATGATAGAAGTTGCAGTGCAGTTGAAGGCATCATTCAACAATTAGTTTCCAAGGTTTTTGCTCAGAATTCCCTTATAGCAGCTTGTCTTATAAGGATCCATTTCCATGACTTCTTCCTTAATGTAAGGGTAGGAACTAGCATACAACCATGTATATCCAAGTTGCATGTTTCTAGTTATAAATGCACCCAAAGTACTGTCTAAATTTAATGCATTATTGCTATAAATTCAAGTTGTCAGTATCTAATTTATAAATGGATCCAAATATTGTCTATTTTGATGCATTATTGTATATTGTTGATAGTGAACACTATCCACTCAATTACACAGCATTGAATGCTGCTGTCAGTGGTGTATGGATTTTGGACCATCAGATCTACCATCTATTCAAATTAGACAGTTTACAGACCACTCTCATAGCGTTCAATTAGAAATTTTACAGACCACTCTCATAGTGTTCAATGCTGCTTAGCTAGATGGATAGTGTTTAACTAGAATTGATAAACTCATCCATGTTGTAAAAGGTATCAGATAGTGTTCCTGTAGAATTGGTAAACTCACCCAAGCTGTAGAAGGTATCTTGATAGTTGATGCTTTTTAGTTGGCCTTTAGGCATAGAATTACTCTTCTTTTAAGGTTATATCTGTTGTGATGTGCTTTAGGCTTAGAATTACTCTCTTGGTAAGATCATCTGTGTGGTGATTGTTTTTTTAAGAGTATGAGAGATCAATAATTTTGACATTTCATTAGAATTTTTAATAAAAACCTATTGTTTTAAATTAAGGTTGGTAGTAGTCCATAGGCTTACATTCCATTGCCATCAGTTTTCTTGTTGGTATACTTCCATCTGCAAAAATACTAAAAACTCACAATGTTTTAGCTAAGGCATAAGCAAGTGAAATGTGCACATATGTTTTGTTTCAAATATCATTTTCCATTTTTTTGTTGTTTGGCCTTGCCAAAAATGTCTCAGTATAGGAACTTCTCCATTGCAGTCCATGGCAACCATTCTAGGCATAGTAATTAGTTTGGAAACTCAAACAAAATATGGTCATATGCTCCAGAAGAGTGCAATGCCTGTCATAATCACAGTAAGACTGGGCAGCTTGAAATCCGTGAGAGATCTCGGTGATGCTTTCATTCAGAATTTCGTTCATTCCCATTACGATAGACTTTCACGTAAATCAAGATTCCCTTATTGGACAAAGAAAACTTAACTGAAGACGTGTGAGAAAAGATCTTAGGTTTTTAAAACATTTATCTCATTGAATGGAGAAAATAGAGTTTGAAATAAGAAACTCTACAAAAACTCTATCAAAAGTAGTTGTGTGGTTATATGGTTTCCAATTTTTAGTATCAGTCATAAAAAGTTTTAGAAAATTGAACTAAAAAAATTATGTTGAAGGCATTCATTTTTTTTTATTTTAAGGAATGGTTTTAACTTTCTAAATAGCTATATTTAGAACCTACTTTTTATTCAATGGCTGTTTGTGAAACCATCCAGCTATCCTTTTAGCAGTTATGGCCAGACAGATCATGTAAGAACTCTGATAAATGAAAACAATGAAAACAGAACTATAAGAAGAATGAGTTGTAATTGATATAACTAACGTGGATATATTGGCAATTATTTTGTGATGTTGTCTTCAAGTTTGCTGAATAGTTTGAAAGCATAAGATGAAACTTAAACAATGGGTGGACTTGTTTTATAGTTTTTGGCACTTGAATTTAATTGGTGGACATGGATGCACATGGATTGCAATGGCTTCATTTTGAATGTGTGGTCTAGATTTAATTTGATGTGATCTAATGGTTGGGAATTGGTTATTTGTTGATCCATGTGCTTTGATCTGTTTTAATGAGAAATAGAGTGAGTTGGGTATCATTTATTACAGTTATTGGGTTTGGGTGTCATTTATTGAACAAAGTGGGTTTAAATGTTATTGGGTTGGGTGTAATTTATTGAACATAGGGGGTTTAGTTGTTGAACAACACAGCAGTTGTGGCTGACATACATTCCCTTTTATTATGTGCAAGTAGGGATATTTATTTGGGATACAAAGCTTCAGTTCTAATGAGTGGGGGTTGAAGTGACTGCTACTTTGTACTTATGGAATAGTCCATTTTGGAAGCATTTATGGTTTTAGCTTTTTTCTAGTTGGGTCAATATGGTTTGCACTCTTAAGTAGTAAGATACTATTTATGGACAGTTGTGGGCTCAATCAATGTATGGGGAAATTTTGGACATAAATTAATACTTATTTATACTTAATGTTATTTATTTTTGTTTAAATATTGGTTTCAAAAGTCTCAATTTAAGGTGGTTTGGTGGGACCAGTACTATATCAATTACTGGTCCATGCACAACAATAGGAATCTCTCCCCTACTCCCTTTAAACATGATGCAAAATGGTTTATAGGAATAAATGTGTTCGTTGTCGAATCTATGCTGGTGTGCCACTCCAATTTCAACACTGCATCATTTCCCTTCACAAACCAACGTCCAAAACGCCTGAAATGTGATGTCGTTCAAATGAAACATGGGAATGTCAGTTTACAAGCTCAAACTTCAAATTTCAATATTTTTTTAGCAGGTTTTCAAATTCAAATATTTTTGAGCGGGTTTTCGAATTCAAATAAGATGACATTAACTAATTGTGGTTGATGTGGTTCAGATGAAATACCTGCGGTGTCGGGCGGGTTTACAAGTTCAAACTTGAATATTGAGCGCGTTTTCAAATTCAAATAACACGACATTAATGGTTACAATATTGATATGTATTCCACCTGATACACCATTTTGTATTTATCGGCAATCGAGCTCATGTATTTTATTTTGTATGAGAACATTCCATGACAATTAATGTCAGATGGTATGGGGAATGGATAGCATATGATACATGACATGATACACATGCCCCTCATTTCAATGGTCATCAATACAAACAACGAGATGGATGATCACATCATGCATATCTCCATCACTATTAACCAGAAAGTGTTTGCCTGAAATTTACTTATACGTAGTGACTGGTAAATAGATGTCCAAGTGTCCGTGCCCTGAGGTCCTTATGGTGTGTATTAATGGGTTTGTATGGTTGGAAATATTGGTTGCCTTGCTTTTACTGGAGCAACATGAAAGTACATAAAGGTTGTCACACAGTTGGAATCAAGCATTGTACAGAAATGTCTTCCATCATTTGTCTTACATTTCAGTACTACCTTTTCAAAATTATAAATATACCACATTTAAACAAGACAATGGTCGCAGGGCTGGAATTTTGATGTCCTACAGGACATATTTTCTATTCCAAAATGTATTTGACTTATGGTGTAAATTTCTACACGTCACACTTGACGTCTCCTATATATCACTAACCTGTCATATTGACATTTAATTTGGGATTGGAACCGTCCAAATCTATAATACCTAGCACCAACAAAGGTAACGCCAGGTAGGCTACTAATGTTTAATATGTATCTGGTATCTAGTTTTGTTTGCTTCTTTCCCACCTTGGATTCTAGCAAGCGAATTCATTAACATGGCAATCGTAGAAATTGAAAAATTAGGGTACAATGGTTGCGGTGTGTGTTAACTGTGGATTAAATGGTCACCTTCTAGTCATAACTGCTTCTTAGATGGTTACTTGCACTTGATGAGCAAATGCAAGTTACAACGGGCTTAAACTGATAGGTTATAGGTTCTAATTTCCTACTCAACCTTGGAAAGAGGCACAAATTGATTAGGTTTTATCACAGGGGAGCACAAGTTCATGCCTACTCCTGTAGAGCGCCCATTGATTCTCTCAATCAGGGTGACAATTCTTCCAGGCTCATTAATGGTAACGCATCTTTTGAAAGTCATGGTATTTCTTCTTTACGATTCTTATCGTTCTCATCATTGTGTCTGTATTTCAAAGGATCCTTTTGAGCCTCGGTCATAAGTATGCTTAGTACTAGGTATCTTGAATAAACAGTAAACATGCCTGAAACATTGAATGGAAATCACAGTAAACATGCTTGAAATGTCGAATGGAAATCACTTGAAATCTCTTTGTCTTCGCAACCCTTGGGATGTAGGGAGTCTATTATAAATTCCTTTGGTCTAAGATAGCTCATAATTTGAATTTCCTTTTATTAATTCCTTTCGTCTAAGATATCTTTATTATGATATAAGATGCATAATTTAAATTGTCGTTTATCTTATTGGAACTGAAAGCCTCTAAATTCCTGCCTTCTAAGATATTTTTTACTATGAATAATGTAAATTATTTATTAGTGTGGAGTAAAGGACATGAAGAAATTGATGCAATGCAAGGGGAAATTTATCGAACCTGGAAACATGGAAAATAATCAAGTGGAGCATTTGTTTGAATAGCGAAAGAAATTAAGGGAAAGAAAAGTGTTTGAATTGGCATCGAATCCCAATTGGCATGGTGGAAACTCCAAAAGATAATCTAGTTCTTTGCATAACAAATACCACTTATATTAAAAGGAGTGTGATAGAATCATGGAATAATTGTAATATAATTAATAGCGGTGTAACATGGACACTTAAGGTGTGCACCACCATATATGGTTGGAAAGTATGGTGGTTTCATTGAGGATATTGGGAGTATTTATGTCCAGGCCACATGTGGATTTAATGTGGATGTTACATGTGAAACTTATAAGTTAACTTGGGGTAAGGATGTAATTTTGGTTGTAGTGACTCAATTTATTTTTTTTGGTGAAAATGGTTTTTTTTTTGTTCTCCTATAAAATTGATTATTGGGCTTTAAAAATTGTGATTGGTGTATTTGATGTCTTTCTTGTAATAGGATCTCCTTGGGAGAGTTATTACCCACATGTTTTAGTGTAGCTCATTTTCTATATGGTGTCCAATTATTCTTCTTCTATTAATGGTTGAGAAAAGGTCAAACTAGAAAAATGTATAGTATTTGTTAGGCTTTTGCAGCTCGTTATATTTTCAATATGCTTGTTTGGCATGAAGGTATTTTATAGAAATATTGGTGTTTAGCTTGAATGTATTTTATCTAAATATTGAGCTTAACATGTTAGTCGACTAATTTCATTATATACACAATAGTAAAAAAAGACTTGATAAAGAATTTGAGAGATGATTTGTTTTAAGTATAAAAGTCATTGATGTATAAAAAAAGTCCCCTCCTTTATACATCCTACTAAAAGCAAAATCAAAATATCTATCAATTATTGCAACATGTATTATTTTTTCTCTAAAAAAAATCATTATATTTCATATCAAAATATATGTTGTGTTGACTCTTAAGTCCTAAAAAAAAATAGAAAACTAGTTCATTGAACCATATAATTAGGAAATCAAAACATACTCGGTTACCATTAGAGTAGTTTAACTTTAACAAATAAACCTCATAATGTGTTATATCAAAAGTATGGTTGTATGCTATATCGAAACAAATAAACCTCATACTGTGTTATATCAAAAGTATGGTTGTATGCTATATCGAAACACATATGCTAACTTGGGAAAAAATAAGGCACTCTTTTAGGGAGATTAATGAAAGTTGAAATGCAAGAGTAGTTGACACCCAAACTTGGGAAAAAATAAGGCACTCTTTTAGGGAGATTAATGAAAGTTGAAATGCAAGAGTAGTTGACACCCACAAATTTGGGTAGAACATAAAATGAAGGGCATGAAAAATGCAAAAACATCATTAAATTTTCATTTGATGGGCATTCCAGATTTGAAATTCCATGCCTGAAGGGCCGCCTTAAACGTGTATCACTTTCTCACGTGTATAAGAAGAACGGTAGAATTTGGGTTGTTCAATAAAAGTCACAGAAAGTACCAAAAGTTGCAGAATAAGTGTGTACCAAACGAGGATTTGCACTTTTTCCGCTAGAAAAAAAGAACAAGACAATGGCCGCCTTAAACGTGTATCACTTTCTCACGTCGTATAAAAAGAACTGTAGAATTTGGGTTGTTCAATAAAAGTCACAGAAAGTACCAAAGGTTGTAGAATAAGTGTGTACCAAACGAGGATTTGCACCTTTCCGCTAGAAAAAAAAAACAAAGACAATGGCCGCCTTAAACGTGTATCACTTTGTCACGTCGTATAAAAAGAACTGTAGAATTTGGGTTGTTCAATAAAAGTCACAGAAAGTACCACAGGTTGCCGGACAGGTCCCTAGCGTTGTTTAGGCCCATGGCATAACGGGTATCAGTTCCTCACGTAGTAAAAAAGGAACTGTAGAATTTGGGTTGTTCAATAAAAGTCACAGAAAGTACCAAAGCTTGCAGAATAAGTGTGTACCAAACGAGGATTTGCACCTTTTCCGCTGTTGACGCGCGATTCGGACACCCTTACTGGACATCGACTATTCGACGTTGGCACCGCGAAGTATTAATGTCATGCATTAATTTTAATAACGCCAGCCAACATCACGGGGCTCCTCCTATGTGGATCAGCATCCTGCCCTGCATGAATTTGGATTGCAATTTTAACACCGTCAGATTGTAAACAGTGGCGTTGTATCCTCGAGCGGTGATAAACGAAACAAAATTGTTATTCCACACCTCTGAATTCACTTCTTATCATAAAAACACGCAATCCCCTAACCTTTTAATAACATAATCAATTTGATTACTACTTTGATTCGCTTAGGTGTTTGCTTTGGGCATATGGCATGGTGTAATTTACAGATATATTTTTTTTCATTGGAATGGCAAAATACAATTTTAAACCTTTTTGAAATTTAAAATACAATTTGGAATCTATAAATCAATTGAGCATTCTAAAAATATGGTCTAATATAATTCTACATATTAAACAATTTAGTTTATTGCATACTTGATATAATCTATTCACATTTAATCATATTATTTGAAATGAACAATTAAATAAATTTTGATGTAATATTGGAATAAAAATTGATATAATATTGAATTAAAAATTGAATGGTATGATGTAAACAAATTTTGTATTTTGATTTTTTATTTCACTTCTAAACTTATCATAAGACATAAGAAATTTAATAAACATATAATGATAATGTACAAACAATCAAAATTGCAATATAAAATTGTTATCAAATTTTAACAACCAATATTCCTAAAGCTAAAGTTCCATTAATGCACTAAGTAATATATGGCAATCTTTGTATTTACTTAAATCCAGCAAAGAAGTATAACTTCACACATATTAATAGCCCCAAATTCCAACCATAAGCCACCAACAATACTAAATTTGGTTAGCTGTTGTCAAATTTGCTGGGATTGAATCATCATTAATTGTAACTTTACTAAATTTTGAAAATGGTGACGGGACAATTTTTTACTTTGGTCCTGTCTGAAACGCAGTAATGGTAAAATTAATCATTAAAGATTAATGTCAGTGAAATAAATGGAAATTGCCCACATATGCACAGTTCAATTCGGAATATTCGCACTTGAATTTCGTTTCGGAATTGGTTAAAATAGTGGAAAGTGCAGCTTCCATTTTTAATTAAAAGCTAGGCTATAATTATTTAAGTTGAATGGGTTAAAATAATGGAAACCGTAGCTTCTATTTTTAATTAAAATTAGGTTATAATTATTTAGGATTAATTATTTTTTTTAATCTTTTTTTTCTTAATTTGGATAAAAAATAATTTTTATTTTTTTTAAATATTAGTTTTATTTATATATTCAAAAATATATAATAATTTTGTCTCAAATCTATAAAATATGGCAAAATATCTATTAATTAAAATGTATTTAAAATTGATTAATAAATAATATTTAACTAAATAATTATCATCACCTAAAAATTACTTATTAAATAATGAAAAAATAAAAATATAAAATTAGTTATTACCAAAGTTAAAGATTTAATAAAAAATATACCTAAATGATAATAATTAGCAACATATATTCTATTTTATTGGTTTGAAGGTTCCTAATTTTTATAATCTCACCTACTGTAATCCTAATTTAATGAATGGTAGATGAATCATTGTGAATAAAAGTAGTCTAGATCAATCCCAATCAAGTGTTGAGAGTGATCAAATCTCTAGTGGCATAAATTTCTTTTTTGAGTGAAAAACTTGAGGAAATGTTTGCACCTCGAGAGGTTTGACCCCTCTTGGCACTTAATAGATCCAAAGTTGTGATGGATCTAGGCTGGTTTGATATATATAACCTCAATATTTAAGATAGCCTACTTGAAGCTGAGTTGTTAGACCATAAAACCTAATAAGCTCATTTGTTATACCCGTAAAACCCAATAAGAATATATACATATATCTCTTAGGGAGTCAAGGATATTAACTATTTTTGGTTTAATTTAATTTTTAATATTATCATTAAATAAAACTCAATAACAATTATATCTAAACTTAGTTGTTATGAACATATGAGAGACATATTCTAGTAATTTTTCATGTTGAATTTAAAAACAACCTTTCACAGTCTAAATTGAGCAACTCCATTAATTTTAATGCGGGCAAAAAATATAAACAAAATGTAGGATTGCATGCATCAAATTTTATTTTTTTCGTGCTCAAGTTTCTCTTCACACTCAAGAGTACAATTTCAAACATTAAAAATAAAATGAATAACATATAAAACAACCTAGAAAATCTAATATTTGAAGGCTATGTAACAAAGTGAGCAAGAATGTTTTTTCCAAGTTTTATGTGGAAGACATGCATCCACAACTATAAATTATTTGTGTAGTGTGCCTTTATTGAGTGGTTTTCTTTACCAAATTGGATATTAAAATTACTTAGAGTTACGATATTTGTTGTGGAAATAAGGATTTATTTTGATCTAACAAAAATATCTCATTGCAATGAATGTCTCACATTAACAAATAAACTATATTAGTAAAGAAAACCATGGGTTGTGAAAAACTAGAGGGCAAAAACTTCCATCTATATATTTACTATTTTGTCTCAATTTTATCTTAATTATTATTTTTATTTTTTTAAATGTAATTCCACCATTAGAGAAGAATACCATAGGTATGGGTTGTGGAAACCTAGAGCCAAAAAACCTCCATCCATAAATTTAGTATTTTATCTCAATTTTATTAAAATTATTAATTATTAATTTTATTTGTTTATTTATTTCTCTAAATTGACCATTACAGAAGAATACTATGGAAAAAATAATCAGTTGTGAAAAATTGGAGCCCAAAATCCTGCCATAAATTTACTATTTTATCTCAATTACTTTAATTAATAATTATTTGTTTATTTATTTTTATGTAATTTGAATAAGTTAAAATTTTTACATAATATAATATAATGACCCTAGGAAAGCTAAGATTTTGGGACAAACATATTAATTGTAAATTTACAAAACATTTAAAAGATTGATGACCTTGAAAGCAATTTTACTTTGGTCTAGTTTCAAACACAATAATGGTAAAATTAAACATTAAAGATTAATGTCACTGGGATAAAATGGAAATTGCCCACCTTTGGAGTTAAATTTGGAGTATTCTCACTTAAACTCGATTTTGGAATTTTGGAATGGGTTAAAATAATGGAATGGGTAGCTTCTATTTTTTATTTAAAATTAGCCTATAATTATTTTGGATTAAGTAAATTTATTTGTGATAAATTTTGTGTTATTTTCTTTCGTGAATTAAGCGTCAGACTTTCTATTCAAATTGATAATACAACCAAATTACAAAATGTAAAAATGAGATGTGGGCCACATAAAGCCTAGGAAACCTAACCTATGGCCCACTATTCGGGCCCGCGACCCACAAAAAACATGACTTCGAAACCACAAAAGAAAATCTGATCACTGAGACTATTCGATCTATCATCAAAGATCTAATGGTCATTAACAATATCATGCCACTAACAAGCACACCCTTTAACTCTTGAATAGGACCCGATAAGCCTTTAGAGACTTCTCTATAAAAATTTCAGGTTCGTTTTGGCTGATAACCCTTACGCATGTATTCCACCAGACGCATGCAATTCTCACCAGTCTGAGTAATTTGCTCACTATTTAAAACTGCTTTCAGACCTGAAGCCTGATAAAGTTACTGTTCAAGTTGATTTTGGGTCTGCTTGGCTTGGTAACCAACTTGCTCTTTGCCACGTGGAATTCATAAGATTGCTGCTATTTCTCCTACCTGCTCATACTTTAACCAAGCTCCCTGCATAGCCAATGAAAAGGAAATCTGTAGTATAATTCAAATTCATGTAAATACTTGTGCTGTCAATTGAAACCCGCCCGAGAACCTTGGGATTGTAGAATTCTGGGCACATATTTTGGCCTAAGAACTAGCCATTCTTTTCATTTATCTCCCTGAGTTGCTATTTCATGTGGACTAAAATTCAACTGTTTCCAGAAGTCTACAACCTACTAGTATCCCCTGCTCTGATAGAGCTCCCGGTCTGTGTTCACCTGTCTGAGACACTCTTCCCTCAATCTACCATGGGGGATATCTATCCATTTATATTTATTATTGCTTTTAGCACAGAGTACGCCTTCATTCACTAAGATGTACACTAATTTATTGGTTTTATGATGCACATGAGTGAAACTCAGGGTTCTCATGTTTTGCAGGTGGGATTGAATCTTTTGATAGACTTGAAGAAGCCTCCAATGTCTCAAAACTTTTCCTGGAGCTGACCATAGCAAATTTTCTTAACCAAATTGATAATCAATTCAGAATCGGCTTCAATAATAATGTTATGAAGATTTGCGTCACTCAGGATTTCTAAGCATTGCTCCAAGGTCATGAGCTCTGCCATATTGTTTTTCTCTTTCCGCAAATTTCTACGAAAGATGATTTTTAGATAACCCTTTTCATCCCTTATCACTCCTCCATAACCAGCCCTGCCCGGGTTTCCTTTTGAGGCCCCATCAATATTGCATTTCATAAAACCTTGAGGGGGAGGTTGCCATAAATCCTTACTAGCAATTATGTGATTTTCATTTTTGTTTTTACCCTTTGGGGTGAGCCCCTGCATACCCAAATGTATTAGCATCTGCACATCAGAATCTTTAGGTTGGATCTCAAGGGGGTTTTTAATGAGGGTTCCTACCGTCTCATTGAGCTGTCTTAAAATATGTGTCATGATGCTCTGGGAAGAACCTTTACTGTTTTTTAATATTTTGTTGTTGTGGTATTTCCAGACATCGCAGATTAGAAAGCTTGGAGCTAAAGCCCAAGCTTTGTTGACTGTTTCATTATCAGAGAAATTTCCCCCCACTTCTTTAAGGTCCTAGTAGTGCTACCCATGTCCCTGTCTGTTTCTCTGAATATTGAAGCAATCCAATTCCACAATGTGGATGTGAAAAGGTAGAGGTTGAGAAGGTGATCCATAGTTTCTTCTTGTAATTCACATAGAGGGCATTTAGATGGACCTCCTACCCCTCTTTTCCTAAGGTTTTCCCAGGTTATACTTTTTTTATGCTTCACTAACCACATGAACAGTTGATCTTCAGCCAGCTTTGGTTCTGCCATAGGTCCTTCCATACCCAATCAGGGTTTTGAAAGTCAAGCCCAAGGGCTATGTGTTTGGCCTCTTTGAGGTTAAAGGTGCCTTCATTGTTATTGCTCCATCTCAGCTTGTCTAAATCTGCTGATATCAAAATATTTCTCTATTCTAGGATAGCTGTTAGGGCTTCTTCTTGTGCCTTGAAGGGGGAGTCATCACTGTATACCAGGTTCTTCCATATCCTCCATTTTCCTTCGATTTTTTCTTGATCCTAGAAGTCATTTACTCTGAGTAACCTTTTGTTGTCAGTATTGTTCTTAAGATTTGCAAATTCTTCTCTTAACAATTTAGGTTCCTTTATTGAATTGAGACTTCTGTGATCCATATCAACTTTTTTGAAGAATCTTCGGCAAAAATCACATAGAAAAACTTTTTTCGACGCGTTTTGAACCAACTAGTGTGGTTCATCATCAGGACAATGAACCACACTGGTTGGTTTGAAACTCGTCGACAAAATTTTTTCTATGTGATTTTCGCTGAAGATTATTCAAAAAAATTTGGGTTCCTGTTGCCACTTATCCTCCCAAAATCATGCAAGGTTTCCATCTCTAATTTCCCAGAAACTATATTTCTGAACAATGGCTCTATTCTCCCAAGCTTTGTTCCAAATGTGGGAGCCTTTGATGATCCCAGACATTCTAATGTGATCCCTGTCTTGCCAATTGTTTGCATATTTCTGTTTCCAAATTTGGGCCCAAGGGGAAGCTGAATCTTTTAGCCATCTCCACCATAGTTTTTCCCCCAAAACTTTATTTAGCACTTCAGGATCATCTAGTTCCAAACCTCCATGTGACTTAGGTTTACAGATTTGTTCCGAGGCTACCAGGGCCCATTTTGTTTTTCTCTTCCCCTTTGCCCCAAAGAAAATCTCTTTGGATATTTCTGCATAGTTGCATGACTCCTTTAGGAGATGGTAGGGTTGAAAACATAAATATGGGGATAGTTTGAAGGACAGCTTTTGTGAGCACAAGTCGTCTTGCTAAGTTCAAATACCTACTTTTCCATTTCCATATTTTGTCCTGTAGCTTATTAATCATAGGCTCCCACACTATCTTGCTCAGAGGTTTATCAGTTAGTGGTACTCCCAGATATTTGGAGGGTAGCATATCTCTTTGAAAGCCTAGAATTCTGGATATATTTCTCTGAATAGCAATGTCAGTATTAAAAAATAAAATCTTTGATTTGGTAAGGCTTACCTCTGTGCCCATAGTCATTGCAAAGTCTTTCAGGATTTGTTTGTAGGCTAGAGCTTCCCTAACCGTAGGTGTACCCTGTAGCATAGTATCATCCAAAAATTGTTGATGGGTCAAAGCATCTTCATTCATGGTGAGTTTGAGACCCTGGATTTTGCCTTCTACTTTGGCAGATTTGATTGCTTTGGCTAGCCCTTCCATCATGAGAATAAAGAGGAAGGGTGAGAGGGGATCTCCTTGTCTGAGCCCTCTCGTCGGATTAAAGGGCTTGGATGGTGAACCATTCACCAGGATTGCAAAACTAGAGGTAGTTACAAGGGTCATCACCTATCTTAACCAGTTATGGTAAAATCCATATGATATAAGAACTCTCCTTATGTAAGCCCAACTTGTCTTATCATAAGCCTTTTCTAGGTCTAGTTGCATAATCATTCTTGCCTACCTATTGCTTATCAATGAGTGAACTACCTCGTGGGCTTGAATGATATTTTTGAGAATTTGTCTACCTTACATAAACCCCATTTGTTCCTCATATACAAGAGTTGGAAGAAGGGGTTTAAGCATGTTGGCTATTATTTTGGAAATTATTTTGTACACCACATTGCATAATGTTATTGGTTTGAATCTGTCTGGTGTTATAGCATTATCCTATTTTGGAATTAAGGATATGAAAGAGGTATTGAGCACCTTCAAAATAGTTCTATTTTTCCTAGAGTCCTCCACTACATCGAAGATATCCTGCTTGATTATTCCCCAACATGTTTTAAAGAAGTCAACATTAAAACCATCCGAACCTGGTGCCTTCCCATTTTGCATTTCCTTGATGACTTCAGTGACCTCCTCTTCATTCACAGGCCTATTTAGATTATAATTGTCTTCTCTTGTCACAAGCTTAGGAATGTGCTTTGTAAAGTCATTGATGAATTGTGATATGTCTAAGAGAGGTTCCTCTGCTATGCCTTGGAAATGTTGAACCAACTCAGCTTCTATTTCTTTATGGGTTTTGAGTTGATTTCCTTGGGAATATTTGATTTTTGATATTCTGTTATGAGACCTATGATCCATGGTAGATTTGTGAAAAAACCTTGTGTTCCTTTCTCCTTCTTTTAACCATTGAACCCTTGATTTATGTTTCTAGAATATTTCCTCTCGTTTGCATAATTCTTCCCATTCCTATTGATAGTAGTCAACTTGTTCCTTTCTTCCCCTGTTGAAGCCTTCTATAATGAGGATCTGGTTAATTTCATGTAGCTTCCATTCTGCCAGCTTTTTTCCTTCAAAAATTTTGCCAAACTCATTCTTATTCCACTCTTTAAGCTTGATTTTGATATGTTTCAATATTTTATGCAGGAGGAACATTTTAGTGCCTTGAACTTGCATATCCTCTGTCCACCATTTTTCAATATTGCTGATAAAGTTCGGATGGGTAAGCCAAATGTTTTCAAACCTGAAAGGTCTGTTTCTTGGAGTTCCTATAAAGGACGCTTCAAGTTGAATAGGCCAATGATCCGAGCCACCAAAAGGGAGTGTCATCATTGACAAGTCAAGGCCTATTAGGATAAGGTCCACTGAGATAATAAATCTGTATAGTTTTTAGGCCACCTGTGACTCTCCTCCCCTTTTGTTATTCTAGGTAAATATGCCATTATTTGTCTCTGTGTCTACTAGCCCCATATTGTTTAGAAAATTCTGAAATGCTATG
Source organism: Pinus tabuliformis (assembly GCA_031772625.1). NCBI lineage: Eukaryota > Viridiplantae > Streptophyta > Pinopsida > Pinales > Pinaceae > Pinus > Pinus tabuliformis. The sequence goes on along the minus strand of CM062816.1, from coordinate 1,822,297,761 downwards.
GAGTCTCTGCCTAGTGATCTGGTTCCACCTTTTTTTCTAACAGGGACCTAATCATATTAAGGTCACCTCCAAAAATCCAGGGGATGCCTGAATGTCTATCTCTTAGATCCTCCAGTGAAGTAAGAAGTCTTAGTTTGTCTTTAGGGTTCTCTGGACCATAAACATTTGTGATTAAATAAACTTCCTTGTCCCCCAAAAGTCGAATCACCACTGATAAGTAGTTCCTAGATTCTTCAGAATCTAGGATTCCTAATTTCTGAGGGTTCCAAAGTGTGAGAATTCCTCCTACTATTTTGTCTCCTTTAACTTCTAGATATTCATATTTAGTCAGCCATTTGTTGTGTCTTTCTCTTATTTTTTCTACTAAACATTTTTTTCCTGGATAAAAATCATATCTGGTTTTTCTTCTTTCATTCTATTGCTAAGATTCCTTTGTTTTCTTTTACTCCCTAGACCCCTAATATTCCATGTTGTGAGCTTCATTAAGAAAGATTTGTAAATGAGTAACTGGTCAAGTCTTCCATCTTACCTTAATCGATCATGAGCTTTCCACACTCTATCAGCAGGTCATTCTATTTTTTCCTACCTCCTTTCGTGCCTGGGTTCCTAGGAACTAGTCCCGATGCTGCCTTCATTTTTTTCACCCCTTCGTTGTCCTGACTATCATGGTTTCTTTTGACTCCCGAACCTTTTGCCTGAGTTCTCCATAGGAACAGTTGTTGCACTCTATTGAACTCCTCTTGTGGTAGTGAATCCATTCCTTTGGTGGTTCCCTGCTCCAGGAACTTTTCTAGATGTAGATGCTCCCTATTAAGAATATCCTACAGTTCATGATCCTCTATTCCCACCTCTCTCGGGGTCATCTCTTGGTCCCTATCAAGTTCCATAGTGTTCAACAGATCCTGCTTTTGTTGGTTGTTGTCCTGTGTGTCCTCCATGCTCACTTCCTTTTCCTTCTCCATAGGGCTTACCTCCAAAGTCTGATTTGTGTTATCTTGCTCCTCTTCTTCTTCTAGTACCTTGTACCTATTCTGACTTGGCTGCTTTTCCTCATTGATTTTCTTTTGGTACTTTCTCCCTCCTTTACCTCTATTTCCCATTTTGCTAAAGTTTTCTATTTCTTTTCTTCTACTTTCCATTTTGTTTAAGGGGAAATCCCTAAATAGATGCCCATGTTCATGGCATTTGCGACATCTAAAAGGAACATGCTCATAGTCCACTGCTTGTACCCATTCTTCATCAAAAACTTCCAAAATTACTTCATCTAGTAGAGCTTCAAAGAGGTCCATCTCTATGCAAATCCAGGCAAAGGAGGTATACTTTGCCCACCTAGTGGCCTCTAATATTTTAACAAAATGCCCTACTTTACTTCCTATTTCTTTTAATGATTCTGGCTGCCAATAATCCAATGGTAAGGAGTAGAGCCTTACCCAAATCAGGACCAAAGTGAATGTATCGAGCTCTAGGACAAAATTCATCACCCAAGGTTGCATATAGAGGCCTGCACCAGCATAGAAGTAGGGCCCTCCTTCAAACACCATGTATTTATCCTCAATGTTAGTAGAAACTACAGTGAAGAAACCCTTTGATCCAAGGTGTAGATATATATGCCCTTTAAGTTTCCAATGACTCTTTATCCATGCTTGTAAATCCTTCTTTGTTGGCCATAACCTCATGAATTTACAAATGACTGCGTAAGTCGCCATGTGTTCCCTATGCACTTGTAGCACTGGCTAACTTAACACCACTCTAGGTGTGATAGTTGGCCTAGGCTTACATGGTCTAGTTTGATTTTTGGTATCCACATTCTGATTTTCTCCTTCTATTTTTTTTTCTTTTCTGACTTCTTCCTGCATATTTTCCTGCCCCCGTGTACCCCTGTTTTCCTATTTCCCTCCTCCTAAAATTCCGATTTCAGCCTCCATAGGTTTCTTGAATCGATTGGAGACCACCTGACTGTAGGAGGGAGTGGGATTCCCCCCTCTCGCCTCTCCATGGTTTTTCGATAAATTTTGTATTATTATTATTATTATTATTTTTAATTTTGCTCAAAATTAAATAATTTCTTTAAATTATAAATTTGAGTTGTGTAATCTATCAAATTTATTTTTTATAATGCTAGATTTATTTGTACATTAAAAAATATATAATAATTTTCTTTCAAAATTATATCCATAAAAAATGTTAAAATATTTATTAATTAAAATGTATTACAAATTGGTTAAGAAATAATATTTAGCTAAATTTTCATCATGATCCAAAACTTTTCTACCACTTATTTGATCACCTATCAAATAATCAAAAAATAAAAATATAAAATTAATTATTAATAAAGCTAAATATTTAACCAAAAATGTAAATAAAAAATAATAATTAACAATACATATTTTAGTTTATTGGTTTTACTTTTATAATCATCTCCTAGTGTAACCCTAACGTAATGAACACTAAATTAATCGTTGTGAAGAAAACTAGACTAGATTCATCTTAACTCTGGATCTATCAAGCGCAGAGAGGGATCAAACCTCTCGTGGTGAAAACCTATTTTCGAGTGCAAAACTTGAGGAAATGTTTGCACATTGAGAGATTTTATCCCTCTTGGCACTTAATAGAACTAAAGTTAAGATGGATCTAGGCTGGTTTGATATATATAAGCTCGGTAGTTAAGTCAATCTACTTGAAGTTTTGTTGTTAGACAGTAAAACCTAATAAGCTCCTATGTTATACTGTAAAACCTAATAAAATTATATAACTCTATCTTTGCAAGATTCGAGGACATTAACTATCCTTGGTTTAATTTTATTTTTAATGTTATTATTTGATATCCTAAATAAAACTAAATTACAATTTTATCTAAACTAAGTTGTTATGAGCATCTGAGAGACATAGTTGAGTGATTTTCATGCAGAGGTTAAAGCCAACAGTTCACAGAGTCTAAACTGAGCAACTCTAATAATTTTAGTGGAGACAAGAAATATAAAAAAAATGTATGACTCCATGCACCATATTTTTATTTTTCCATGGTCTTTTTTCTCCTCACACTCAAGAGTATAATTTCAAACATTAAAAATAAAATGAATAACGTACAAAACACAATGGAAAAATCTAATTTGTAAAGGCTATGTAACAAAGTGAGCAAGAATGTTTTTCCCAATTTCTACCTAGATGACATGCATCTGCAGCTATAAATCCTTCATGTAGTGTGCCTTTATTGAGTGGTTTTCTTTGCCAAATCGGATATGAAAAATTTTCAGGGTTACCATATTTGTTATGGAGATTAGGATTTATTTTGATCTAACTAAAATATTTTATTGCAATGAGTGTCTCAAATTAGAAAATAATACCTTTAAATAGACATATTAGAGAACAATAACATAGGAAAAATAATGGGTTGTGAAAATTTGGAGCCCAAAATTCTACATCCATATATTTACAATTTTATCTCAACTTTATTTTAATTTATATTATTAATTATTAATTATTATTATCATCATTATTATTATTATTATTATTATTATTATTATTATTATTATGATTATTATTTTAAAATTTCCTTTAATTTTTATGTAATTTGACCATTAGAGAATAATACCATGGGGAAAACTATGGGTTGTAAAAAAAATGGAGCCTAAAAACCCTTGGTAAATTTACTATTTTATCTCAATTTTATTTTAATTATTAATTTTTTTTATTTTTTTTTTATTTTTTTTTATTTTTGTAATTTGAACATTAAATAAGAATACCATGTGCAAAACCATCAGTTGCAAAAAAGCATGAGCCAAAAAACATCTGGTAAATTTACTATTCTATGTCAATTTTATTAAGGAGTTGTGTTTAGTGCGACTTTTTGGAGTTTCTGGTGCCAAAATCTAGCGGAAATATTTGAGGTGAAATTTTGATTTGCGTTATTTAAACTGGTGTTTTTAGTCTATATATGGATTCATAACCCTGAAAAACCCTTAGGGCACTTGGATTGTGCAGGGGTTAGCATCAAAATTGTGATTTCAATAAATTTCTGTCGTATTTTAGAGAAATTAGACCAGAAAAACCCACTGGAAAAGCTTCCAAAAAGTTGCAGTAAAGACAACTCGTTTTATTAATATTATTAATTACTAATTTTTTATGGAGTGGTCTTTAAGTGCGACTTTTTAGAGTTTCTCGCGGATTTTTGGCTAGAATTAGGGGAAACAAATTGTGGCCAAATCTCGATTTTTGTTGCTTAAATTGGTTTTTTGACTTCATATATGAGTTCAACACCCTTAAAAACCCCCAAGGGAACTTCAATTGTGAAGAGTTTACGTCTCAAACTTGTGATTTCGATGAATCCATGCCGCATTCTAGACAAGTTAGATAAAAAATAAAGTGGAAAACTTTCCAAAAGTTCGCACTTAAAGACAACTCAAATTTTTATTTTATTTTATTTATGTAATTTGACCATTAGAGAAGACTACCATGGGAAAAACCATCCGTTGCAAAAAATTGGAGCCCAAAAACCTCCGGTAAATTTACTATTTTATCTCAATTTTATTTTAATTATTAATTATTAATTTTATTTGTTTATTTTATTTCAAAATTTTCTTATTTTATGGTTTTTGACAAACTCAATTTGTTTACATAACATATGAATACTTATGAGCCAGAGCTTTAAAAAATAGTCACACATTTAACTCCCACACATCTAACATGTAATGGCTACAATTCTAACACCTACACATATAACATCTAATCTGTACAAACCTACCCCATACTGGTATGTAGAGTGCTTCTTGGTGGAATGAGTATTAAATGTCATGGACAATTAATTTGTGAAGCATTACGTAAAAGTGTTGTTAAACTGGAAATGATATAAGGATATTTTGTAATTGTAAAAATATAAATTAAAAATTACCCTATTACATATATATTTTTTCTTTATGTGATAAATTAACTGAAAAGTTTATTTAATTTATAAATCTTTAAATTGATGTTTTATATTCAATTTTAAATAATTTTTCTATAAAATTTGAATATGAACTTTTATGTATAAATTTTGCTAACTAATATTTCAACTTACAAAATAAGAAGACCTATATTTTGGTTGAGTAAAATTTTAATATGAGGTTTTACCAATATAAATTTTTTAGTTAGCACTCACAAATTTGTCTAATTAATGTAGTGTATTTGACCAAGTGTTCTATGGTTTTCCCATGGGATTTATGGGCCTCGAAGATATTGATTTTTATTTTATTTTTAATTTCATGTAATTTTATAATTGAATTTGACATTTTTCATGCTAAGAAGGATTGTTGTTTCTAATCTAGAAATAGATCAACGCATTCTATTATATCCTTTTTAAAAGTCTAGATTAACTATATTGTCAAGCCTCTCACATGCTCGTTTCTTTGGCCAAATTATTTAGGTGAAAATTTCTATGCTATTATTATAAGTTTTAATTAGGTTGAATTTTGGATGCAAATAGTTGCTTCTTACTGGGTATGTTTGAGAGGTACTCACCATGTATGCATATTTTGTATTCATGGATAATTGTTTCAGAGGTATAAGTGATATTGTAGTAAAAGTAGAAGACTCTTCGGATTTTTTTCTTAAGGAATTCCATTAGCTACTGATTGTTTGTATGAAGCATATATTTATTTATTTTTATTTTTTTTAATTCTAAAGGTGATAGCTTGTGAAACAAATATCAAGAAAGCTCTATATGAAGGAACTTTTTGGGAGGGTTCTACTTAAGTTCATCTTATGCATAGCCTAACCAAGTTAATTTTTTGGTTCCAATTATTAGCATGATTTTTGTTATGGAAATATTAAGGAGAGCCCCTTGGGATTTTTTAGAACACCTTGGTTATTTTGTCATCATGTTTAGAGTATTTATCGACTAGTATTACCTCCTAGTTATCCTTTCTTATCTAGATAAAATTCCTTGATATTCATTAATAAAATTCCTTTATTATCCTTTCTTAGCTAGCACAAGAACACATTATATCCCCCTAAGGAAATTTTATTTTCCAAAAATTGGGAAGGTTTTTCAACCCTATATCTGGCTCCTATAAAATTTGTGTTTAGGTTAACTTTAAAATAACATTGAGGAATTCATACTCATTACGGTACAAGATATGGTTCATACAATGTTGATCTAATTATATATTAATTTTCCAAAGGGTGATTTCAATTTCAAAGCTTGGACTATTGTACCCTTGATTGCAATATGATGCCTTTGGTAAACCCTGTAGTGGCCCCACCCATATAGATCCTTTCAACTACCAATACCTCTGAAACAATAAATAAAAATGAAGTGGGAAGTGGTAAATAGTTTGGAAAAGAAAACGCTTTTGGAAAGCTAATACATTATCCCTAAAATTCATGCCCCCCAAGGATGTAGATATTACATTCCTAGAAATACATAGACCCCTTCAACTAGAAATCATGTAGCTATTAGGAATGCATTATATTATTTCATTGTATTGAAAAAAAGTGGGGTTGTCTTTAACCTATTTTTGGCTTTTTGTTTTGCCAATGCTTTTTTGAGCTATTGTAATATCTTCTTACTTGAGGGATTAGGGTTATGACCAAATTTTTATTAATGGAATAGGGTTTTGGATGATATGGATTACGTAAATAATATATTATATATACTCAATTTAAGAAAATGAAGAGAAGAGATGTGTGACTCAAACATTTGATGGTTTTCCCAGTTAATGGTTTCTAGGGTAAATTGTTTTGTATTATATGGATGTTATTGTTTTTATCTCTTTTTTTTTCAATAATATATATGAAGTTTAAATACAAAGGTTTAAAACTTATAATTCCACTAAAGAAGCTATGGGGGATGTCTATCAAAAACCCTCTCTTGAATATTTTTGTCTCTCTAATTAGGGAATAAGACAAGCTCTTGCATATTAGAGTGATTAACACTGTAGGTATATTTAAGGAGGCCTTAGTGGCCCAAAAAATAAATATAACCAAGCTTCCAAAGAAGAAATGTGCTCGCAACAATAGGAAAAATAAGGGTTCCAAAGCATCTCATCCAACTTCTGCTTTTAATGGTGAAAAAGGACCAAAATCAAAGAACAAGAAGATTAATAGACATTGTAAGTATTATGAGAAAGATGAACATGCAGAGTAGATTGTTTTTGAAAATATGGAGGCCTTGGAAGTAGAAATGAAGAAGCACAACATCAATCTTGATTCTTCTTCTAACACTTCTTCTCATGGACATGCACTTTCCGCTTTTGGTTTCTCCTTCAATGTCACCTCTAATTCTTCTTATGATTGGCTCCTTGATTTTGGAGTAGTTGATCATATCACTAATGATAAATCCTTTTTTCTACTCTTAATTATTTTACCACCCATTAAATAAACTTTTAACCTAAAAGTGGCCTCGTAAGGAAAATAATAAAATAATAGTTAAAATAATAAAATAAGTGATGAATTTGGAGGGAGAAAAAGAAAACTACTTTTCCTTATTGTATTTTTTGCTTATCTCCTTATAGGTTTACTCAAATTTCAAGTGTAGACACTCATTGGATGTGAAATTAAATTCCACCTCCAACATGTACCCATTATGCATATTTTTTAGAAGACCAACAATGATAAAAATTGAGGATACATTAAAAAAGTGTTTTGAACACTCTTTTTAAATGTATCTTCAATTTTTATCAATGTTGGTCTTCTCAAAAGTATGCATAATGGGTAGTTATTAGAGATGGAATTTAATTATGCATTCAACAAGTGTCTACACTAGAAATTTGAGTAAATCTATAAGGAGATAAGCCAAAAATACAATTAAAAGAAGTAGTTTTTTTTATCTGAATTAGATCATTATATTGTTTTTCATCCATCTCGATGCATTCAGAGTGGAAAAAGTGGAGGAATCAACTCATGGGACCGTTTTTACTAGCGTGACCTTGTTTGACAAAACATGGTCTAAAACCTTCTAGGAGCATTTTGGGGCATCAAACAAAATTTTTTGGGGGTAAAACTTTGTCTCTTTACTGCCACACCATTACATGTTATTCTACACACACATATCTTTCCAATGTGCCAATTGAAATTCGTATGTGAAAGTTATGACACTGAGAAGTTGACCTTCCTATTTTCTCACCTTTAATTCAGGAAGATTTTGCACCAATACCCATTATTCACGGAAAATGTGCTAGCCACATTATTATGATGTAAAAGACTCTAGAAGAGTCTATATTGTAACTTTGGTTAAGAGTTAGGGTAGTCAAACTTAACCACTAGTAGGTTGTTGAGCTGTGTTATAACCAAGCCACTAGGAGGTAGAGACATTCCATTCTTTTGAGTGCATTTGTTCCATATATGAGAAAAAAAATAACCAAGAGGGATAGGAGGTAGAACAAAAAGAGAGAATAGATGCAGTGTAGTAGCCCACGGGCCATAGACAATACTCTTTTTTATTCACAACCATATTTCTAGATAGATAAACATAGCGGAGCGACCTCACCTTCTAGCTGAGTTTTTCTCTTGAAACGGCTTCCCATAGAAAACCTAATGTCTTATGTGTGTGTGAGATTTTATTTTTCTTTTCTCTATTTTTTGCATAATTTTTATTTGCATGCATTCACTACTTCTAGTAAAATCTATAAATATAGAAATCCAAGAAAAGTCTAATAGTGTTGAATTTTATATTTTAAATATAATATTATTAGATCTATTGTGATGAACTGTCCCGTGGAATATCCACGTTAGTTTGCAGATCATTTTCTTCTTTTCGCTCCAAAATATTTACATGTACTACTTTTTAGATTTAAATGGTTTTGATTGGTTTACCTATTATGACATGGAAATTACATGAAAATTCCATGGGAACTTTTAGGCTGAAATTTCCTCTAATGAAACAATTTTTTATTGATGATTAAGACCTATTAGTGTATTTATTTTTAGAACAATTCAAGAAGATATTTTTCATTTGAATGATGTATTATGCCTTCCAAGACTTTTTGTGACCTTCTATTAGTTTATCATATCACTCATTTAGGTTGATGTAAAAAAATAGAGATTTCACCTCACCAATTTGTAATTAAGGATTTAAAATATCCTAATCATGTCCTTCTCATTAGAATAGTTTTTGATATTACCCAGTTGTACAAGTTTGAAAACTTTGGGTCATCATATTTTTCCTTAGTTTTCATTATGTATATTAATAACTTAAGCAATTTTTGGCAAGTGATATTTGGTCATCTAAACTATTGCTCATTGCAACAACTATGTAATTAAAATATGGTGATGTTTCTTCCTCTTATTCCTTGTAGCAATGACATTTGTGCTAGTTGTGTTCTCATCAAAAATCATTTGGATAGTTTTGAGAAACGTGCCTCTTGGCACACCTCAGACCCTTTACAACTTGTTGATAATGATTTGTGTGGTACACTTTCCTCTCCTTATTTCTTTGGGTTCAAGTACTTCATGGATGACTTCTCTATATTCACTTTGATTTATTTCTTAAAACATAACATTGAATTTTTTTACATGTTCTCAGCCTACAAGGCCCATGGGGCTTCAATCAATTAATCTCTAACATATCACATGCATTTGTTACATACTAAACAATGCCCTTAATTTGACTACATATTGGAAAATACCTCTAAAAATAATGTTATTTAACCCCCTATCAATACAAACCCAATACACCTTCCCAATTTAAAAAACCTGAATATCACTAGATATTGTAGGTATCTATTTTTTCATTAACATTTTTTATACCACTTTATATTTTTTCATCAACTTTGAGCTCCATTTTTTTATACCTTCCAATATAAAAACCCTTTAGCTCCTATTATATGATAAATATATTATGTCATTTTTTACTCAATATATATCCCCTAATATGGACATGTGTGGTATGGTATTGCAACCCCAGTGAGGCCCCCATGACAAGGCCCTTGTAGAAAAATAATATAGACATTAACCTAAAGGGTTAAGAACAAATAGTGGATAAGAATATATCAAAAATAAATTCACAACTTACTCCATTACACATGGCATTTAAATGCAACATATTGTTCCATATACACGATAGAAAAATGGTGTTGCTCAAGGAAAGAATCGTACATTAAAGGAAATGGCTAATTGTGTGATTCAATCTAAGGGATTAATTCTTCATTATTGGACAAAAGTAATAAAGTTTACAACTTACATAGTAAATTTCACTCCCCCAAAGCTTCTGAGTTATATAACACCAGAAGAAGCATGGAATAACATCAAGCCAGATGTAAGCCACTTCTATATGTTTAGTAATGTAGCATGGGATCACATTCTCAATGAAAAAGGAAAAATCTACAGCCTAAAAAATGAGAAGTATATATTTTCTTAATATTTTAAAGATGTAAAATAATAATCTCCAATGAAATAGCCATTAAAATAGGTGTTGAATTTGATGAAAATCTCTTCAGCTGGGAGCCTTATTTGGAAATTGTGCCCTCTTTAGTCTATGAGCCATATTTTGCATTTATGCCACCTTCTCTTCCTATTCCGATTTCTTCTTTAAATGATGACATCAAGGATGAAAATCCACCTCTATATTCCCACATTCCTCCAAATGTATCCATTGAACATGAACCTGCACAAGCACTAGGTAAAAGCATGGAGTTTTTACACTTTTTGTCAAGGGAGAGCACATTTTAGGTGAAACAAGAGAGCTTGATCGAGCCAGTTTAAGTAGTCAATCTATCCATTTTTAAGTGCTCAATCAAGCTCCTTGATCGGTAAAAAAATAGCTTGAATGAGGATTAAAAACAAGCCCTTAATCAAGCTTTTGTTTACCTTGAAAATATGAGCTTGATTGAGTGCTCATTACGTATTAAAAGGCATGACCATAGTCTCTACAACACATTTTTCCATAGACCATGGGGAAAATGGGAGCTCAACCGAGACTTGTAGGGCTCGACCAAGAATTAAAGCTCAACCGATGGATTCATACATGGAGAAACTCAACCAACCTCCCCAACAACCCAGCCAATGTCCTAGAGGCTCAAGCCATGGTAAGTTTCCTATCCTTTTTGTATTTTTATTTAATTTTTCTTTCAAAATGAAATAAATTAATTTGAAAACAAAAATTACCATACAAAAACCATGAAAACCGCCATGAAAACCACAAAAAAAAAAAAAACCTTCAAAACAAAAAAAAATTAACTTAGAAAACTGCCAAAAAATCCTTCAAAACAAAAAAATTAACATGGAAAACAATGAAAACAACCTTTAAAACCACAAAAAACAACCTAGAAAATCACAAAAAACCACCATGAAAATGTTTCAAAACCACCAAAAGAACTATAATTTAGGTTTTAAATTTTTTTCTTACTTGCAATCGTAACATGTTTATTATGAATTTTTCTAATTTTGAATGATAAAAACTTTATTTTCTAATTATTTTAGGTTTTAGAGTTTTTTGGTTAGAAATTTAGTGGAATAATTTTTTGAAAAATTATGATTTTTTGTTATTTAAAATGCATTTTAAATTTCAAACAAATTTGACCGAAAATAGACTAAGAAAAGCTCCAAAACATAAAACAACGAAACTATAACTAATAAATAAATAAATTAGGAGTTTGAGATTGACATGTTGAATATGATTGCTTATGATAAACATCTATTTATCAAATAAGAAATTTGATTTGATTTAATAATTTTAAATTCAAATTAATTTATATTTTAAGTTTTCTTTTTTATAATAAATATAATATGATCAACTTCAAAAAATTAATTACTTAATTAAAATATTATATTTGAAGTTAAGAAGTCCATTTTTATTATATATATATATATATATATATATATATATATATATATATATATATATATTACGATTAGTTTAACTATATATTTCATATAACTATATATATTTAACTATTATAAAATCTATAACATCACATAGCTATATATTATAGTTCATATCATAGCTATATATATATATATATATATAACTAACTATTTTTTAACTATAACAAACATGGATATATATTTAACATATAACATAACATAGTTTTATAATTATTTAACACACGCATACATATATATCTGCATGTATGTAACATGACTATAAATAACTATAAATCATGTATAACATAACATTATAGCTATAAGATTGTATAGTGTAACATGTACAACACAACTATAACATAATATATTTATAACTTAACATTTTACATAGCATAACTCTTTAAAACTATCTATCTATCTATCTATCTATATATATATATAACATTTAACTATATAATTATATAACTATATATAAGTTCAAGTTTCAACAATGCATCACTCATATATACATTAAATATATCTTGAAAAGTGCATTTAAAGTGAATAAAAATATTTTGGCTCTTTTCTAATTCGTACCATATTGTTTCATTACATACTTTGTTATACCAGAAACATTGTCTTCATGTGCTTTCACCTAGTACATGTCATATGTCAAATTTAAACATTATAAGAACTTAGAGCCTATTGGTGTATTTGGTTTGAATGACATTTTATTAGTTTTTCAAATAAGTTTATTTCAAATTTTTACATATATATTTACATATTTATGCCCTATGAATAAAATGTAATAATTAGAAATGGGAAAATGTGTCAAGGAATATTTGATCATCTCTTTAGATTGTGTTTATATGGAACTCAATACTTTGGTTGATAAAATATCAAAAAATAGACTCTAATGTTTAGGACTTCACGCTAGATTATTCTACTTGAGTTTAGAATTGGTTTTCTTGTCAATTCTTTCTAAGTCAACATTTTTTTCTTGGATTAGTTTATATATATCATATGTAATAGTTTTGTATTATATGTAATAGCTTAGTCAACATTTTTTTTATTACCTTATTAGTATTAAATATGAATTATATGTAATATGTAGAGTCAAAACCTACACACTCCGCAACCGCACACCGTGAAAGTGTGGGGGGTTCTGTTATACATGGACAGGATTGTGATAAATCACATAGCCCAATCAGAGTGTGATTTATACTCATATATCCTTGATCTGATACCGGTGAGAGTGTAAAAGGTAGTGTTTCTGTGTGTGTTGATGATCATCTTATAGATGTTGGACCATATTCACCTGTTGCAGGTGCATTTTTAAATCCTCTTTAAACTTTATGTGTTTATGATTGAAATTATCTTTGATTTTTAATCATCATCAACTCATGTGTTTGAATTTAATGTATATGCTATTATATTTCTATTTTATTAAGTATATATGTTAAATTAACTTTATGATTTTTAGATCCTCAATAGGGCGATGTTGAGGATCGCAGTGCAGTGTCGATCCCTCTATGGAGTGATGCTACAACTAATATCACATTAAAGTATGACTGCCCAACATACATGGATCACACGAGAGCTAGATAAAACCCTTGCTAATTCACCTACTAGGTGTAGTGTGTCTTTGATGTTGGATAACATTGGTGAGCACTATTATTGCAGCAATAATGCTGCAACTCCTGAGCTTCCTACTTTACTTTTATCAACCCAATAGTTTGTAACAAACTTGGAAGCGACGATGTTGTATGCACAAGTACTAGTTCTTATTGCAGGTTGTCACTTGGTCAGCTGGCGCAAGATCACTAGGAGCTCAAGCCAAATTCTATGATTTCCAGAAGAAGATTTATGTGTGATGAAAGAAAGGAAAGCTCACTCTACAAATGCTACTCTATTTACATAAATGAAAAGAAGACTGAAATGTAAAGTTAAACCTAACAAACCCTAGTTAACCACCTAACCCTACTTTTGCAGAAAGAGAGATGAAAAACCATAAAATGAATGCCATTACCTACCTAGGAAGTGGAAAACATCTATTCAACCTATTTCTAGAAGGAATTGAGAAAAAAACATCTTTTTGGGTTTTTATGCATGTTATGTGAAATTGTCATGCATGTAATTTATTTGCTTGTGGATGTGGCAGCGATTAGGTGGCGATAGAGGGTGACTTTTGAGTTTGTAGAGGTGTAGGAAGGTGTGGATGGGTCCTAGGAGGCCTCTGGTACCCTTCTGGAGGCTTTCCCTGCAACAGGACTTCAAAAAGTTACCTACAGGAATTTCTACTGGAGGCTGCAGGGGATCTATAGGAGGTCTACAGGAGGATCTACAGCAGGATGCCGAGAGCTATTTTAGAGGTTTTGAAGGTGGGAAAATGGTTGGATAGGGTATCTGAAGTCTAGAAGGATGTGTTAAGGTGTCTAAGGTCCATCTAGAAGGATTAGGAGAGAGAGAGGTGGTTGGATTTGTTCAAGGAAAGGGAAGAAATTTTATGAGAAAAGTGCAGAAAATTAGGGCAGATTTATGAGGGGCTATGAATGACCTGTGGAACATGTAGCAAAGAGAGATGGTGATGGATGATTTATTGACTTATTATGAGTAGAGATGTACTACAAGAGATCTACAAATCAAACACTGAAACTAAGCAAGCAAAGAAACTAGCTGCACCAAAAAACAGAACTGTATCTCATGTTAACCTAAATTTTGATCTAGGAAAATAAAATGCTGAACAATGATATATGGAAAGGAAAGCATGAATGGAGATTTATTGCAGAAACAGAAATGAGCATGACAAAATGGATCTGAAGCAAAGCATTAACCTCTAAATCAAACTACAACACTAGAAATTGCATGGAGAAGGCAAATCTATGTTTTTGTGGCAACAAGCAGGTCTTGACCTCAGTTCATGGTCCCAAATGGAGGAAAGGAGGTCAAGGCTCTATTGATGGCCCTTTTGTATCTTTCTCTTATCACTATTTAATCTACTTCAGCAAATTGAAATGGAAACAACTATGTAAATCACCAAAAGAAACCTATTCTAACCAAGGAAGAAACCTATCTAACAACAACTAATTCATAAACTGCAACAAGATATACAAATACAAAACAAGAGATGATGGGTAGCTTGGGTTGGGCCCTAACCCAAGATATTTAGCCCTTTGAGGTAACTCAATGCTGGTTCAGAAAAGATTTCATCTTCATTATCAAAATAATAGTCACATTACATGGAACTGTCCACAAAAGTAAGCTCGAAGTGAGCTGAGAAAAGGCTGCAGCAAAAGTGCGAAAATTTGACTAACATCGAGCAACCTAATGAGGCCATAGGCCTCTCTATTTATACAACTGTAACTCCCAACAATTCTCCTAAAATAGAGGAGGCTTGGCTCCCAAGACTTGAGATAGACAACAGTCACTCTTCACTTGCTCGGCTGCCTCTTTGATGCATTGATGTGGCTACCTGTGCTCCGAGATTTTTGAGGGAGGATTCAACGTAGGGAGTCATCAATGAGGGGGACACCTTCCTATAAATCCTCTCCCTTGTCTTAATCAAATATTGGCTGCCAAATGCTCATTAAACCTTTGACTTTGTCTCAAAATTGAAAAAATATCTGCATAAAGCACACATTAGACTTCATGGTATAATGACTAACCGAACTCACTCTATTAGAATAAATATAATAAAAAACATGCAACAAACTAATGATAATGGTGGATTAAGCTAAGTTAGGAGGAAAAATGAGCCCATATAATTACCCATATGGGGCTCATCATCACCCCCTATTGAATGTGTTGCTCATCCTCTGAGCAACTAGTCTATCTCCTCATCTTTGATGGCCCTGATGGTCTCCTTGACATCCCATGCTTCTGATGTGAGATCCTCTTTCTTATCATGGAATCCTGCTTTTCTTTCCACCTCTTCCCACTACTATCGCTCTTTTTCCTCTTTTTTTCCCTCTAGCAGTCTTAGCAGCAGTGGGGGACACAGTTTGAGGCCAATCCAATTGACCCTCAAACTTTGCATAGAGTGCTTGTACAGTGGCACTCTCCTCAAAGCTTCTTTCATCCTGGTTAGGGAGTGATACTCCCTTATCTGCAAGCTATGTGGCAGTGTATTCCACCTCCTCATACAGGCATGAATACAATCATCTCCATGTAATCTTTTAATGTCCTCAAAATGTGCAATAGCCTGAGCCTAATCATTGATATACTTAGGGGCAGTTTGAGGATCATTTACAAGTAGCTGGTGGGTGTTAATGAGAGCCATAGGGTTTGATGGCTCTGCTCTAATCATTAGGGGTTCATTTTGTTCTTTTTCCATCAACTTCTTGATTTCTATTGCCCTTTTCTCCTCATGAAATCATCCATGAGGCCATGGCTATCAACTGCAAGTCCCCTAGCTTAGCATTGGGGTCCCATAGGTTCATATCAGTTAGGGCCATGTTATGCAAATAGAACTCTACTATCTTTGCCTTGTCTTCTACTAAACTGTGGTCACATAGGTCCATGAACTGTCTATAATCCTGAAAAGGCATGGTGCCTCTCTGTGCCAGAGTCTTGATCGGGAATTGTGGCCACTGGTCTTTGAGGTATACTCCATATCATTTTGTTGGTTGTTTGCACTGTAGTGCCTCCATAGACCAGCTAGCCATGCATGCCAGTTGTGTTTCCATTTCTTGCAGTTGTTTTCTTAACATTTCATTTTCTGCTTCCAAGTGAGATCTTCTGATTGCTTCTGTATGTCTTATAGTGCTCAACTCTCTACCCATTTCTCTAATCTTGCTCTCCATGTGGCCAATGTCTTCCACCCCTTTTGACTTGGCAATCTACATCCATCTATGACTCCTTATCCTTTCTTTTTCGAGTTCAAAGAAAAGTGGGACTACAAATTTCTGTGGAATAATTTTTCCTCCTTCAAGAAGGTTGTAATAAGAGCCCAAACTAGGCTGGGGTTCAGGTTCTTGTGTCTCTGCTATTTCATCCTCCCCCTTGGTCTGCTCTTCTGCCCTTTTCTCAAGTTTTTCAGTCTCCTGTAGCTTTGTTAGGGTCTCCTGTAGAGAAGTTTGTGCATCTTGTAAGACTGTTTTTGAGTCCTGTAGTTTTATTCTTTCCATCCAAGTGGAAGATCTAGGACTTCCTCTTTCATAAGTGATGGGGTTTTTGGAGGGAGATTCTTCCCTTTTGTCAGTAGGGGAATCTTCAATTGTGATAGGCTCTTTTGAGGATGGCTGTGGCTTCCCTGTTTTTATCCTTGTGCTTTTTTGAGCCCTGAAATACATTGATGGTTGCCTTTTCCTCTTTTTCTTGGGTTTAACTGGGGTGTTGTGGGTAGCAAGAACAACGGTTGCCTCCCATTCTAGTGTCTCAGGAGACACTTCTGTCTTCCTTGCCCCCTTTTCCTCTTCTTTTGTCTTCTCTACCTCTGCTAGCTTTGTTTCCTCTAGCTCTGTTTTGGTTTCCTTCCCATCTTGTTTAGTTTCTTCCTTCTCTGCTTTAGTCTTCTTCTTCTCTGTTTTAGTCTCTTCCTTCTCTGTTTTAGTCTCTTCCTTCCCTATTTTGGTTTCCTCCTCATCTTCCCCTTTTCTCTCTTCCCCCTCACTTTCAGAAGGACTGAGGTCATATGTGAGGGCCTTTATATCATCTTCTCCTGTCATATTTCTGAAGATTTCCCAGGCTATGGGGATTGTGAAGGTGTGGAGGGCTTCTTCCACAAAAATTTTAATTAGTCCATGGTGAGCTAATTGATATGGAGCTCTTGCCTTCAATTTAATGCTGGAGTCAATAAGGGACTGTAGGAGAAAATAGGGAATGTTGAGTTTTTGGGGGTGTGGGAGTGTCCATGCCATACCTCAGCTCATGAAGAAGTCTAAAATGGTAGCCATAAACTATGCTATACCTCCCTTCGCATGAAATTTACTTGATGATCTGGTAACTGACCTCATCCCAAGGGTATGGTATACTTGTTCTTATAATGCCATTTTTGTCTTCTACAGGATGTCCATTTGGTTGGGAGAAGGTTTTCTTGGCAACTTGACCCATTGGCTTTTCATCTTTGCTCCAGGGTAATCCAAGTGGAAGACTAGTAACCCTACTGATAAAGTTTGGGGTGATTTCCATGGTGAGACCTTTGAAAGTAATGGTGGCATGGGTCTTTCAGTGGGGTACCAAAGAAAGGGCAAACTCCTGAGCCACTTCTTCATCAAACCCTCTAAATTTTTCGAAAAATGGCATCCAAATGGCTCAGGTGAAAATGGTTATTACCTCAGGATGTTCATGGAGCCCAACTGAATTTATGGGCTCCTTCCTCATTAATCCCCCTGTCATTTTTCTTGCACCCTTTTGGAACAACTCAAGTGGAGAAGGAGACAAGAATTTTTTCAAAAATAGGAAATAGAGAAAAACTATGTTTTTTTTAAAGAAACAGGCAGAATTTTTTTAATGAAATTCCTCTTCTTTTTCAGGCTTAATATTTCCTTAAAATTGCATCACTCCTTGCACATATGAATATCCAAGGTGGGTTTGTACACATCCTACCTCTTCAAGTCCGAATTTGAGTGAAAACCCCGTGTTTCTTAGGTAAACTTGACTCGGGATAGAGTCAAAGTTTACTAGGTTAAACGAGTGATGGTTTTGGGGCACATGGTATTGTGCACCCATAGTATTCTGCCCGTGGTATTATATGTAATGGAGCTTATAAAAGGCTGGAAGGACTTCGTTGTAATGTGAGGCCTGGAGGTGAGCGGTGAAGGCTCACTTGGTCAGATTGGCCAGGGTTTTTTGGCCAATGCTAATGAGATATCATTAGGTTGGGTTTTTCCCCGGATTTGGGGTGTTCCCAGATAGACATGTGTGTTTATGTGTTGTGGTTGTTGCTGGTTATTTTTATATTTGTTCCTCTCAGTAATTCTCCGTAATTAATTTGTGTTCTCGGGTAAATTTCTTAACAATTGGTATTGGAGCCAAATTTTGGCTTCAAAGGGACGCTTTTGTTGCCAAGGGTTTTATTGGCCTGGTGAATGAAAGGGATATGATTTGTTGCATTGATGCATTGGATATGGATTTGAAAGGTACTGGATCAATATAGATCTGGTAAGATCTACGCGTGAAGAAGGCAGATATCATTAGATCTGGTGCAAAAATATGGATCTCTTTGGTAATGTGAGAGCCCATGCGAAATTCTAGTAGGGTAATCATGGTGACTGTAATGGAGGAGCTCATGTGAAAGTTATGTGACAAAAATAAAAGGCAAGTGTAATGTGAAGAAGGTTTTGTTGTGGACTAGTGTAGTCATAGGTTTGTGAAGTCCATAATGGTAAGTCCTAGTGAGAGGAGTATTCAAGATCTAGGCACAGAAAAGTTAGCGATGATGCCTTAGAAGAATTGTTGGAATAAAGAGCCGAGTATTTTGTATAATTATGATGATGCATTTCATGGTTTCTCTGTTCATCTCAATGCTGCGTAGGACGAGGAGCTGAAGAAAAAAAACAAATGCATGGGATTTTGGAGACTGTGTACGAGTTTCATATGACCCGAAGCCTAGCATTTCTTAGGTTGGAATCAGCTTAATTGGGGTTTTGTCCTAAGAAGGCATGATGAGGATGACTATAAGAATGTAGTCTCATAGCTTCGATATCACGATGAGATCAATCGTTCAATGCAGTTATGCTCACACAAGCGGAGCAGGCTCCAGGAAGAAGTCCATCAGCAGAGCTGTGAAGGCTGGACTGCATTTTCTGGTGGGGAGGATCGCCAGGCATCTCAAGAAGGGGTGCTATGCCAAGCATGTTGGAGGCGGCACAGCCATCTACGTTGCCACTTTTCTCGAATACCTTACCGCTGAGGTGTTGGAATTGGCTGGAAATGCAGCCCGTGACAACAAGAAGACCAGGTGGCGAGTTTGATGTGTGCAACTGAAGTTGAGTGGCGTGTTCTTAATGATGAGATCAGGAAATATGTGTTTGGATTTGAATGCAAGGTGAAGGATCATGAGAGCGAATCAAGAGCTCATGGACATTGCATGATATTCAATGGCGTAGTGGAGTATATTAAAAAAGACTGTGCCTATATGATATTAGTGTACAAAAAGGGTTTGATAGTTCGAGGAGAGAATGGGCATGAAGAGGTCAAAGATTGAAAAAAAGAACGAAAGAGAGGATGGGTTAGAATAGTAGCAGCAAAAAAAAAGAAAAAAAATTAATGAAGTCAAAATTATTGCATGTAAATGGGCATACTGTTGTATGACCTGGTAAGGCATGTGTACCCCTGGGTAATCACTGGTAAAGTTTGGGCTAGAACTAGGTGATAGGGGGATGTCAGGTTAATAATACCTCAGGTAAAAACTTTGAGGGGGTAAAGGGCTAGAGTGAGAGGGGTTGTCTCACTTAGCAAGTTTCCTGGAGTTAGTCGAGGAACCCCAAGTCAAGTTTAAGGGGGGAATTGTTAGGTAAACTTGACTTGGGATAGAGTCAAAGTTGACCAGGTTAAACGAGTGATGGTTTTGGGGCACATGGTTTTGTGCACCCATAGTATTCTGCCCATGGTATTATATGTAATGGAGCTTATAAAATGCTGGAAGGACTTCATTGTAATGCAAGGCCTGGAGGTAAGCGATGAAGGCTCACTTGGTCAGATTGGCTAGGGTTTTTTGGCCAATGCTAATGAGATATCATTAGGTTGGGTTTTTCCCCAGATTTGGGGTTTCCCCAGATAAAAATGTGTGTTTATGTGTTGTGATTGTTGCTGGTTATTTTTATATGTGTTCCTCTCATAATTCTCTGTAATTAATTTGTGTTCTCGGGTAAATTTCTTAATAGTGTTTTCTCCTATAAAACTGCTTACTACCCCTCCTGTAGAACTGGTCGTAGGTTCTCCTGTAGAACCTGTTACTGCTCATGTAGAACCTGATAATGCTCCTGTAGAACACTGATAGGAGGAGGAGGATTAAAAATGATATAGAATGATGGTTTTGAGGCTATGGAGGTGGTATGAAGCTTGCTGTAGCTACAGGGACGGTGATGAAATGGAAGCAAAGGTGGTGGAGGAGTTCGAGGGAGAGTACTTATGTCTATTTTGAGATATTTCCAACAAAGATGTGAGTTGGCAAAAGGGGTACGTTGCCATTATTCAGAACGTTGGTCCCCACTGCCGTGTCATCATGACTCCTCATGACTTCTGCTCGCAATCACTTCCCATCATTTGCATTGGAGTTTATACACCCAACACTACCTATCCTTTATATTTTATGTGAGTTGACTAGGCACATGTGTGGTGGGATCTCCAGATGGCCGCAGTCGAATTGGAAGAGGGTGGCATGTTACCACCACTACCTATCCTTTGCATTTTCTGTGAGTTGACTAGGCACACATGTGGTGGGATCACCGAATGGCTGGAGTCGAATTGGATGAGGGTGGCCAGTTAACTAGCCACGTTTCTGGTTTAACCCTAACCATCTCATTTGTTCATGCAATTTTTGAATTATACAGATGCAATAGAGGAGAGGGTTAGACACTTACCTACAGGTCGAATGTTCGTGCTGTGCTGCTGCTTGGTTCTGTTGTTGCTGCATGCTCGGATTTCAATACTACATGTATGTATCCCTTCTACTATATGCTTTTTTCTTATTGATATGTGGATCGTTTTTTTTGTATAGGTACCCTTTATCTGAATCTTGCTTCAGACATCCTTTGCATTCCTGTGGATGCACCTATTTCGCTACTGAAGCTTGATTTTATGGGTATCAGCTGCTACAAGAAATCCTACAGAAGCTCATGTAGTTGCTTCTCCCTCTAGAATTTTTAGGTAATTCTTGTGTTGGGAGCTTTGAGGATGCTACTAAAGATACTGATGGCAATGGAGAGGTATTTGGTAAGGTGCAGGTGAGTTGTGGAGGTCCTGCTCTTTTTATTTCCTTATATATTTTTTTTAAAACTGGTTTCTGAGTTTTTTTTTGTAGGAAGGAAAGAAATCGATGGAAATGAGGTGGTGTAGGTGTGGGATGGAGAGTTAGGATGGTGGATAGCCGTAGGATGGCCTACAGAAAATCCCCAGCTCCTAAAACTATTTTTAAAAGCTATTTCGGGCCCTCTGTGATTTCTAGAGGAGCCTCTTGTAGAACACACAGGGCCTCCTATAGGATACATAATCTGCAAAGAAAAAAACACAGAGAGGTGGAAAGGAGGTCATAAATGATGGAGAAGAGTATAAAGGATGTGTAATAGGCTTTGTGGCATTTCCTCTTGCTTCCTGTCATCCACCTGTAACCTGCAATGCATTTTAAAAGTCAATTTTCTCTTCCTTTTTGCTTGGTTTTATTTTTTTTTAAAAGAGAACTAGGGCACCTCCAAGAGGTTTTCACCTTACTTTCCTGCCCTAGGTGCCTCCAAGGGAGGTTTCCACCCAGGGATCTTATTCTCTCTCTTTTTTTGTTTTTGTCATCACTAGGTTGCCTCAAAAGAGGTTTTCAACCCAATGATGGGACTCAAGCACCTCATAGAGGTTTTCACTTGAGTCCTTATTATTTTTTCTTTTTCTCAGTGAGTGGGTGGAGTGGAGGCTGAGACCTGCTCCACTACCAACACTGTCTTATTTAGTTCTTCAATGAACTCTCGCTTGGAGAGGGACTTCTTGTAAATTTTCAACCTATGTCCATTGACAAGCATGGGGATGGCTTCCTCATCAATGGTTTTGATCAGAACTGAACCATTGTCATTGCATTTTTCCACAGTGTAGGGTCCCAGCCATCTTGTCCTCAGCTTGCCTTTGAAATCTTTATACCTTTAGTCTTAGAGCAACGCCCAATTTCCTTCTTGGAATTGCTTCTCCTTGATATTTTTGTCATGCCATATCTTCTTTTGAAGCTAGACTACCTCTATGTGGAGAAGGGCCTACAATCATTGTTCATCCAATCAATTGAGCTGGAGTAACCTTTCCCTTTGTGCATGGCTGAGGTCTAGGTCCAGCTGAGCTGCCATCCTTAGTGTATTGTATTCAAATTCTATTGACAACAAAGCCTTCTTACCATAGACTAGTTCATAGGGTGTGAACCTAGTGGTGGTCTTCCATGTGGTGTTGTAGGCCCAGGTGGCCTCAACCAATCTATCTGCCCAATTTTTTTGCTGCTACTCACTACCTTGGTCAGAAGTCCTTCCAAAGCTTTATTAGTGACTTTCGCCTGCCCATTGGCTTGTGGATGGTAAGAGGTGGAAGTCTTGTGCTTGATTTTATAATGTGTGAGCAGGATTCCAATCAAATTGGAAGCGAACTAACTACCTTGATCTGTAACTGTTAGGATATTCCGACACATAGGATATAGTTAAGTTCAACTTGGTCTAGTGTAGAGTTAGGTATAGATTTAGGTAAAGTGTGTTTCTTTACCATTGTACATTTTGTAACTTACAATCCGACGGTCACGATATGTAGTGATCCGACGGTTCATTCTCTCCTCGGTATTACCGACACTTGATCCGTGGCTTGACACCCGATTGGTCCATGAGTTCTATTTAAAGCGCATGGAGGGTCATTGTTCGGGTAATCCGTGCATGAGAGAAGCTTATGTAAATTTTCATTCTTTGATTAATAAATTGCCTGTAGTACCCACGTTGGGACAGGCCGTGGACTGTTTCCCTCTTTGAGGGTTTTAACCACGTCAAAAATACTGTTGTATTGATCTGTGATTTGGTTGTGAGCGGTGTCCTTTTGGTATTCTTTCTGAGGAACTTACCCTGTAAATTCCTACATGGTATCAGAGCTATTTGAGGGCCGCGTCCGTTGGTGATCCAAATCTGAAGCCGGTGGAACTGCATGCAACTGTCGTTTCCTAGATCTGCTATTTCTGACTGCTTTCGGGCCAAGAGGACTGCTCTGTTGCGTTCGGAGCATCTGTTCCAGTGAGGAACCCCTTTCGTTTCACACGAAAAGGTTTCCAGTAGCCCTAGCTGCGTCATTTTTCAGATCGGGAGGTATACAGTGTTTTTTGCAGTTTACTGTTATTTTCTCTCTGCTTATTTTGGTTTCGATTTATTTAGCCTTTTTTTTAACCGGATCTATACCTTTCATTTCTGCGTATGCTCTTTGCCCTGCGACTCTGTGTGATATGGGCAAATCAGAAACAGAAAGGAAGGATTTTTCTCATGCGTATGCTCTTTTCCCTGCACCTTAGTGTGATCTCGGAAAATCAGAAACATTGAGAAAAATATTTAGTTTTTCGGCTAAAGCTAACTTTGAGATTTTTTTTAAAAATTTCTAGTTTTTTGGCTAAAGCTAACTTCGAGCTGCAAGGTTCGTTTTTCTTTGCATATTCGTGTTGGGTTTTGTGTTTTGTGTTTTGTAGGGAAAAAGAGCTTTCTCAAGGAAAGCACGCAAACCAAGGCCCCCCCCCTCTCTCTCTCTCTCTCTCTCTCAAATTTTTTGTATAGATCAATTGGTTCAAAGCTATTTTAAGAGAGTAGAGGTCTTGGGTTCAAGTCTCCATTTTGTGGGGGCGGATTTTTTCATTCCCGCACATTCGCGCACTTTGCCGGCAACGTCAACAAGTTTTTTTCAAAAAGCCATAACTTCTTCATCCGGAAGCCTTTTTCAGAGCCATTTTTTTTAAAACCGCCTATTTTTTCGAGATCTATCCATTGGAACACTTACTTTCAGCATCTTCAGCTTCAGTTTTTTTTTTAAATGGAAAGTCCATGCCAAGTCATTCTTGACAGCACTAACTACTTCCAATGGGTAGCCTACATGGAAGATTTACTTAGAAGTAAAGGTCTCTTCAGAATAGCCACAGACCAAGAGAAGAAACCAAAAGATGAAGACAAGGCTGCAAAATGGGAAAATAGACAAGATCAAGCACGTGGTTTGATAGGGATGTCTATTTCTCCTGATCTTAGATTCCACATTGCAGAACTTGAAACTCCTCATGAAGCATTAGAAAAACTCGCTAAAGTTTTTGGGATTAAAAATGAAATTAGAGCCCATCAACTTGAAAATGAGTTGCTTACTTTGGATCCTAATAATTTTTCTTGCATTGAAGATTTCTTGTCCAAATTCAAGACCCTTAGATATCTCTTGGAAGGTGTTAAAGTTAAGAAAGAAGATGGTAACCTTATTTATTCCATCCTTACTAAGTTGGGACCAGCCTACTCTGTATTTGTTTCCACTTTCCATTCTACAAGGGAAGCTTTCATTTGTCAAGGAAAAGACTACAAGGCCCCTTCCTTTGACTCCTTTTGTGATTCCTTAATAAGAGAACAAGAAAAACTCTTACACCTTGGTCTTCTTAATCTTGGAAACTCTTCCACGAAAGCGTTAGCCGCCCAGCAGCAACCAAATTCAAAGAATCCTAAGAAGTCATATCCTCAAAAGAATGGTCCTAAACCAACTCAGCCTCAAAATGAAAGATCATTTCAGCAAAATGATAAGACCAATAAAAACAAATGGAAGAAGACTGATAGACATTGTAACTTTTGTAATCGAGATGGCCACTTAGAATCTAAATGCTTTAAGAAGATGGAAGCCTTGGAAGCCGCAATGAAGAAACATAACATCCATGTGGAGCCTACTTCAACTTCAACTTCCGGAATGGCACTTTCTGCATGTCGTTGTCAATCATCTCAGTCTGGTTATGCATTAAATGTATCTTCTTCTTCTTCTCATTCTCATGAGTGGCTCATTGATTCTGGAGCCTCTTATCACATGGCCAAAAACCAAGCCATGTTTTCTTCTTTAAATGATTGTAACACCAAAAATATATATGTTGGTGATGATAGATCTCTTAATGTTGTAGGGACTGGAACTGTTCATCTAGACAATGGTCAGTTTAATGATGTATTATGTGTTCCAACCTTATCCTGCAACCTTCTATCTGTCTATCAGATAACTCATTCAGGTGAAGGTAAAATTGTTGAATTTTCACCTCATGATGTTGTAATCAAGGATCTAAAAGATCCTAAACAGATTCTAGCTACTGGTCTTGCTGATGATTCCACAAGGTTGTATAAGTTTCACAACTTTGGGTCATCAAATCTTCCCTCAGTATTTGTTGCTCATAATGATGAAGTGAGCAAACTTTGGCATGAGCGATTTGGTCACTTAAACTATCGCTCCCTTCAGCATCTATGTAAAGAAAATATGGTGACAGGTCTTCCTATGGTATCTTGCAGAGATGGTGTTTGTTCCGGATGTGTACTCGAAAAACATCATCGGGACAGTTTTGACAAACGTGCCTCTTGGCACGCCTCAGCCCCTTTACAGCTTGTGCACAGTGATTTATGTGGTCCTCTTCCTGTTGCTTCATTCTCTGGCTGCAAGTACTTCTTAACTTTCATTGATGATTTCTCCAGACGCACTTGGGTATACTTCTTAAAACTCAAGAGCGAAGTATTTAACACATTTTTGGCCTTCAAAGCCTTTGTTGAAAAACAATCTGGACATCAAATTCTTAAGCTAAGAACTGATAATGGTGGAGAATATGTTAAAAACACATTCATCAACTTTTGCACCGAAAATGGAATTCAAATGCAACATACTGTTCCATACACTCCACAACAAAATGGTGTAGCTGAAAGGAAAAATCGCACCTTAAAGGAAATGGCTAATTGTATGCTGCAATCTAAAGGACTCAGTCTTAGTTTTTGGGCCGAAGCAATTAATTGTGCAAATTATATAATCAATCGCACTCCTACTAAGGTTCTAGAGAATATCACTCCAGAAGAAGCTTGGAGTTCCATTAAACCAGATGTAAGTCACTTTCGTGTGTTTGGAAGTGAAGCATGGGCCCATATTCCAGATGAAAAGCATAAAGCTTTAGAACCTAAGAGTGAGAAATGTACTTTTGTTGGATATTCTGAAGATGTAAAAGGTTATAGACTTATTCCATTTAAGTCCAAAAATGTTATCATTAGAAGAGATGTAAAATTTGATGAAAATAAATCGGCCTGCGAGCCTAGTCCGGCGGATGTGCCACCTCTTCCTATCTCTTCTACTTTTGAAAACATTTCTTCTTCAGATGATGAAAGCGAGGATGATAATCCTCCCCCACCTTCTCAGGATCCTCAACTTCCAAGATGGGTCCGTGCTACTCGGGATGCAGCAGGTGATCTTGCCGGTGATCCTACAGATCAGCGACGTACACGTTCTCAGTTTGAAAGAGCCTCTTCTTTACTGGCTCAAGCTCCAGTAAATCATGATCCTGACACTTTTGCAGAAGCTTCAGGCCATCCACATTGGGAAGCAGCTATGAATGAAGAATATCATTCATTGATGACAAATGATACATGGGATCTTGTTCCTCTACCAAAGGGACGCAAACTTGTTAGATGTAAATGGGTTTACAGAACCAAGTATGGACCAGATGGGAAAGTTGATAAACATAAAGCTCGTCTCGTTGCTAAGGGCTTTTCACAGGTTGAAGGCATTGACTACACTGAAACCTTCTCCCCTGTTGCCAAAATGAACTCTATCCGCCTTGTTCTTTCCCTTGCTGCCTCTTTAAAATGGGAAGTCCATCAGATGGATGTTAAATCTGCCTTCTTGCATGGGGACTTGCAGGAAGAAATCTATATGGAACAACCCATTGGCTTCATACAAACAGACTCCAGCCTTGTTTGTCGACTTAAGAAATCCCTTTATGTCCTCAAGCAAGCTCCTCGGGCTTGGTATGCCAAAATGGATAGCTTTCTTTTAGAATCTGGCTTTTCTAGGTGTCATTCTGACAATACTGTCTACACCAAGAAAGTGGGCAACTCTCTTATCATCCTTGTTCTTTATGTTGATGATCTTATTCTTACTGGTAGTGATCCCAACCTTATAAACCATGTGAAGTCCAGCCTTAAAAAGAAATTTGAAATGACAGACTTAGGACACTTACACTATTTTCTCGGTCTTCAAGTCTTGCAATCCAAGGAGGGTATTTTCCTTTCCCAGTCCAAGTATGCTTGTGATATTCTTCGTCATTTTCACATGGAAGACTGTAAGCCAGCCCCTTCTCCCTTTCAGTCTGGAGTCAAACTTTCAGTCTCTTGTACTTCTCCTGAAGTTGATGCTACCTTATACCGTCAACTTGTAGGAAAACTCTTGTATTTAACCCATACTCGTCCTGATCTTTCCTTTGTTGTTGGCCTTGTTGCTCGTTTTATGCAAAACCCCCGTGAAAGTCATTGGAAAGCAACTAAAAGAATACTTCGTTATTCGAGGTACAGTACAGTTTGGGATTCATTACAGTGCCAAAGAAGCTCCTCTGTTAGTTGGTTTCACTGATTCTGATTGGGCTGGTGACCCTGATGATCGGAAGTCTACTGCCGGTTATGTCTTCACTCTTGGTTCAGGACCTATTACATGGGCTTGTAAGAAACAGGCTGCCATTTCTCTTTCTTCAGTAGAAGCAGAGTATCGTGGTGCCGTGGAAGCTAGTAAGGAAGCCTTGTGGCTTCGTCAGATCCTATCAGAGTTTGGCTTTGAGCAGCAGCATCCAACCACACTTTGGTGTGATAATCAAAGTGCCATTCAGCTATGCAAAGATCCAGTCCAGCATCAGCGCAGCAAACACATTGAACTACACATGCACTTCATCAGAAAGCTCATTCATGACCATGTTCTTGAAGTGCAATATTATTCAACAGATGATCAGGTTGCAGACATCTTCACAAAGGCTCTCACAGAGGCGAAGTTCACTAAACTTCGATATATGCTTGGAGTTCAGGAAGTTGTCACTAAGGGGGGATAGGCTCTAGTGCCTCCTTCCTTCTCCTATTGTGTCATATTTGTAAATCCTTCAATCCTATCCCAAGTTGTTCTTAAGGGGGGATGTTAGGATATTCCGACACATAGGATATAGTTAAGTTCAACTTGGTCTAGTGTAGAGTTAGGTATAGAGTTAGGTAAAGTGTGTTTCTTTACCGTTGTACATTTTGTAACTTACAATCCGACGGTCACGATATGTAGTGATCCGACGGTTCATTCTCTCCTCGGTATTACCGACACTTGATCCGTGGCTTGACACCCGATTGGTCCATGAGTTCTATTTAAAGCGCATGGAGGGTCATTGTTCGGGTAATCCGTGCATGAGAGAAGCTTATGTAAATTTTCATTCTTTGATTAATAAATTGCCTGTAGTACCCACGTTGGGACAGGTCATGGACTGTTTCCCTCTTTGAGGATTTTAACCACGTCAAAAATACTGGTGTATTGATCTGTGATCTGGTTGTGAGCGGTGTCCTTTTGGTATTCTTTCTGAGGAACTTACCCTGTAAATTCCTACAGTAACGAGTTCTCTGGGATACCCGAACTTGTAAAATATGTTTTCTCTTAAAAACTCAACTACTTTTTCTTCTGTTGTTGCCTTGATTGCTTTTGTCTCTGCCCATTTTTTCAGATAATCGGTGCACACAATGATGTATTGTTTCTATTTTGAAGGATTGTTGAAAAGGACCCACAAAGTCCATGCCCCACTTCTCAAATGGTTTAAAAGTCACTTGAGGTTTCATGGGCATCTCATCCTTTGGAACCGATCACATTCGCTGGTATATCTCCTCACATCTCCATGAAGAGTGGGCCAATAGTAACCTGCTTGCAAGATTTTGCAGGTAGTCCTCTTTGCTGCAAAATGGCCTCCACAAGGCCCATCATGACAGGTCAGGAGAATCTCAAAAGCTTCCTCCTCCTTGACACATCTTCTCAAGATCTGATCTGGGCCAATTTTGAAGAGATTGCCCCCAATCTAGGTGAAAGGGGCGCTTTTCCTCATGATCTTGCTCTTTTCTTTTGAGGACAGGTGTGGTGGGAACTGTGCTGAAACCAACTAATTTGCTATATCAGCAAACCATGGAGAGAGTATTGAGATAGCGAATAGGTGCTCATCTATCATTTGATCATTCACCATTCCTTCCTCACCCGAAAGCAAGTTTATTCTAGATAAAAAGTCAGCAACAACATTTTCTTTACCAGGCTTATCAACAATGGTTAAATCAAACTTCTGCAATAAAGGAAACCACCTAATAATGCGAGCATTTACATCTAGTTTGTTCATTAAATACCTAATTGCAACATGATTAGTGTGTACAAAGGTTTGATAGCCTATTATGTAATGTCTGAATTTATTTGAGTGCACTCAAACTAGGAGTTCCTTCTCGGTTACCGTGTAGTTTAACTCTTCCTTTGACAAATTTTTACTTATAAAGTATATGGCATAAGGTAACTTTTCATCAACTTGCCCTAAGACTGCTCTTATTGCTTTATTCAAGGCATCTCTGTGAATGTGGAACGGTAGGGCCTAGTTTGGGCCTCTCAAAATTGGGGCAGTGAAAAGTTTTCCTTTCAAGGTATCTAGGGCTTCTTGATAGTTTTCAATCCATATGAACTCGACATCTTTTCCCAAAAATCCAAACAACGGAGATTCTAACTTACTGAAATCTTTAATGAATCTTTTGTAATATCTTGCTAAGCCTAGGAAACCTCAGACATATCTTACCTTTTTAGGAGGTGCGACCCTTTGGATGATGGCAATTTTGTTGGGGTCCACCTACAATCCTTGTTGAGATATTGCATGACCTAGCACAGTCCCTTCAGTCATCAAGAATTCACATTTTTCCAGACTGAGGGACAGGTTCATTTCAATACACTTGTCCAAAACCTTTCCCAGGTTAGATAAAGCTTCCTAGCAGTTAGAACCATAAGGAGTAAAATCATCCATATATATTTCCACTGCATCATGAACCAGTTTAGAAAATATACTCAATACTGCTCTCTAGAAAGTGGCGGGAGCATTGCACAAACCAAAAGGAAGGACCCAATATGAAAATATACCCCAAGGACAACTGAAAGTGGTTTTATCTTGGTCTTCCGAGCTGATTTGGGTTTGATTGTATCCACTAAACCCATCTAGGAAGGAGAAAAACTTTTTCCCCGCCAGACCATCTAACACTTGATCTATGAAAGGAAAAGGAAAATGGTCCTTTTTAGTGGCCTTGTTTAGTTCCGGATAATTGACATAGATTCTCTACTTACCATTTTTCTTTGGCACTAGCACCAAAGGAGAGACCCATTCACTGTTAGAAATGGGGTATATGAATCCTGCATCCAATAACTTTTGCAATTCTTCCTTGACAATGTCTTTAAGGGCTGGATTCATTCTCCATTGAGGCTGCTTGATTGGTTTGCAATCTTCCTTAATGTAAATGTGATGAGTACAAACTGAAGGGTGCACTCCCTTCATCTCCTTATAGCTCCAAGCGAAGGCATCTAAATGTTTTCTCAATAAGCTACACAGTTCCTTCTCTTGGGCGGTGGATAGGGATGAGTTGATTTTCCAGGTTCTTTCTAGGTCGAACTCTATATTCTTAACATGGAGAGAGGTCGGGTCAGCCCCAGAGAGATTAGTTAAGGGATTGTCTCGGGTTTCTTTCACTAGATCTTCTAATGGCAAAATACTGGGGGTGGATTCTGAATTAAATTTTTAATGATATCATCCTCATCCTATGATTTTTCCTCCATGGCAGTTTCTACTACACATAGTGGTGCAGAATAGACTTCATCCTCATCCTCCTCCTCGAAGCAGAGAGGTAGATCATGTTTTAGCAGAGGTTGGGTAGGAGGGTATAGGATTAGTTGTTTGGAGATATGCCCATTCTTGGTTGTCATGTTCCCAGCTCGACAGCTGATGTAGGCATATGCAGTAGCCAACTAAGGTGTTCCTAGGATGAGAGGATACCCAGTGAGCTTTGCCTTCGGCTGGAGAACTAGGAAATCGACAGGGTACTCCCGAGAATCAATGGAGACCATCACATCCTCCACAATCCCCTCAGGCGTCACGGTGGAGTGGTATGCTAGCTATAGTACTATCGTGGTCTTTTTGAAGGAGCCTTGGAGGTTGAGTTTGAGCATGGTGTCCTTTGTCATCACATTAATAGCAGCTCCCAGATATATCAAGGTATGTGGGATCATGGTGTCATTGATGTGGACATCAACTACTGGGCTTCCAGGGTCTAGATATTTCGGACAGATTACCTGCCCCAACATTAGGTCAGACAGTTGTCCTATGACATTGATGGTTGGGGCATCTCTCTTGTGCCTACCTGGATGCATGAAGCACTTCTCTTTGATCATCTTATTGTATATGGGCACATCCTTTATTGCTTGGAGAAGTGGTATCTTTACACATAACAATTTCAATTCTCCCAGAAGTTTAGTTTCTTCTGGAGTGGGCTTTGTTGTTCCAGATAATCTCTCAGGAAAGGGTGGAAATGATTTAGGTTCACTTTCCTCTTTATCTTCCTCAACGTCCTAAGGGGGACGCTCGCTATCTAGGAGAACCTTCCCATATCATAAGTTAATCTCCTGAATCTCCACAACATAGGTCGGGCATGATGGTTCCCCACTATATACTTGCTGAGCATGTCTGTTGTTTGGGTTCGTGTTCGGTTGAGCAGGCATTTTAGGTTGCCTTGGTGGAGCAGGAGGAAATGGTTGCGGTTGAGCAGGTGGTGGAGGCAAAAGAGTGGGAGGAGAGTTGTACTGGGGCCTCCACCCCTAATGAGATGCATTCCATTGAGGTTGTGGCTGAGCAAAGGAGTGAAATGAATGAGTGGCTGGTTGGGCATGATATTAAGATGGATATGACCAAGGAGGAGGTGTGGACTAGGATGAATGGGCAGGGGGACCACAAGAAGGTATGGAAGTAGCTTGACTGGGGTTGTAGTATGCCTTAGATGTCCCTTGAATTCCCTGCTGGTATGGTCTAGGTCGATGCGCTCTCCTTTGGTTCATGAAATAGAGCAGTTCAGTGGCTTCTTCAGCCCCTTGGTATACAACTTTAAGTCTGGGCAAGGAAGGGCACTTATCTGCAGAATGATATTCTTCACAGACTGAACAAACCTTTATAGAGTTTAATCGACATTCATTCCTAGGATGCGTTATAGTGCACCTAGGACAAAAAATGGCTAAAGCCCTCTTCGCTTCCTCTTGTTTACTTTTGATATGCAGGGTATCCATTTGCATGGCAAGAGTCTACAACATCTCACTCTTGAAGTCTTCTAGCATGTTTCCAAGTTCACCTTTAAGGGATGAACTAGATGAGGAGGTACTGGCTATGGGTTGAATCCCCCTACCCCTCTTTCTGGCTACCCTAGAATGGTTTCTAAAAATAGTCTTTATGTCTTCATAAGGTAGTTGGTAGATGTCCCCCCCAGCCGGTAAATGGAGGGTGTCTAGAAGGTCTTCCAAAATTCCTCTGAGTGCGACCAACTTCAGAGATTTGGGGTCAAGTGTGCACCTTGTCCTTTTATAACTATGTTGGAACCTTTCTTCATAATCTTCGAAGGATTCATCACTTCCCATGGTCATTCAGAAGATTTCTTCCTTGGTATATTTTGACCTACAATAGTCTCAATATTTGTTATTAAATGCTTGATGCATCTGAGCCCAAGTTGTGATGCTGTTGCCAGGTAACCCCATGAACTGGAGGAATGCTGCATCCTTAAGGGTAGAAGGAAACAGCTTCAACTTCTGCTCATCTTCTGCATAGTCATAGGTTCGACAGATAACAACAAACTGAAATAGGAATGTGTGAGGATCTTCTGTACTCAATCCATGGAAGTGAGGTAGGGCTGAAGGGCTTATGTTCTTCATTTTAGTGTCCCCATTGGTCTCTCGGATGGGAAAGGTACCCTCTACTCTTTCCGCATTCCCCCTAGCATTTCTGTTTTCAACCATTGTCTTAGGGGGGATGTTTTCTTCCTCTTCTTCTCCTATAGGTTCTTCAAATGTATTTGATTGTTCCCCTAAAGGTTGTTCTGGATCATTGCCACCAGAGAAGAGAGAAGGGTCGATTTTTGATGTGGTGGGGGTGTTGGGTAGGAATTTCCCTGAATTATCTTTGTTCCTACGAGGCATGAAAGGAAATCTCTTTTTGGGTGATTTTTGTTTTTTTCTTGTACCTGCAAAACTGAAATTGATTGAACAAACAAATTGCAACTACTGAAATGAACATGTTGAGAGGAGTTTGCAGAATTGAAATGAAAGCAAGGAAATGACTAATCTACCTTTGTTGAAATGGAAATTGTAGAATTGAAAGGACTAATCTGCTTTTGCTGAAATGGAAATTGCATAAATGAAAGGACCAATCTACTTTTGCTGAAATGAAAATTGTAGAATTGAAATGACTAATCTACTTTTGCTTAAATGGAAATTGTAGAATTGAAATGAAAGCAAGGAAATGCAGAAATTGAAAGAAACAACTACTCTACTTTTGCTGAAATGAACTACTTAGCAAAATGTTGCAGTAGAATATAGAAGAAAAGCAGTAATCACAAAATACTCTGATGCTTTCTCAGCAACAACACCAAAAAGATGGTGAAAACTAGTATTGCAGCAATAATGCTGCAACTCCTGGGCTTCCTACTTTACTTTTATCAACCCATTAGTTTGTAACAAACTTGGAAGCGGCGGTGCTGTATGCACAAGTACTAATTCTTACTACAGGCCATCACTTGGTCAGCTGGTGCAACATCACTAGGAGTTCAAGCCAACTTCTATGATTTCCAAAAGAAGCTTTATGTGTGATGAAAGAAAGGAAAGCTCACTCTACAGAGACTACTCTATTTGCAGAAAGGAAAAGAAGACTAAAATGTAAAGTTAAACCTAACAAACCCTAGTTAACCATCTAACCTTACTTTTGTAGAAAGAGATATGAAAAACCATAAAATGAATGCTATTACCTACTTAGGAAGTAAAAAACATCTATTCAAGCTATTTCCAGAAGGAAATGAGAAAAAAAACATCTTTTTGGGTTTTTATGTATTTTATGTGAAATTGTCATGAATGTAATTTATTTGCTTGTGGATGTGGCAGCAATTAGGTGGCGATGGAGGGAGACTTTGGAGTTTCCAGAGGTGTAGGAAGGTGTGGATGGGTCCTAGGAGGCCTCTGGTACCCTTCCGGAGGCTTTCCGTGCAACCAGACTTCAAAAAGTGACCTATAAGAATTTCTAGAGGAGGTTGTAGGGGATCTACAGGAGGTCTATAGGAGGATCTACAGGAGGATATTGAGAGCTGTTTTAGAGGTTTTGAAGGTGGTAAAATGGTTGTACAGGGTAGTTGAAGGTTGGAAGGATGTGTTAAGGTGTCTGAGGTCCATCTAGAAGAATTAGGAAAGAGAGACGTGGTTGGATTTGTTCAAGGAAAGGGAAGAAAGTTTATGAGAAAAGTTCAGAAAATTAGGGAAGATTTATGAGGGGCTGTGAATGACCTGTGGAACATGTAGAAAAGAGAGATGGTGATGGCTGATTTATTGACTTATTATGAGCAGAGATGTACTACAAGAGAGCTACAAATCAAACACTGAAACTAAGCAAGCAAAGAAACTAGTAGCCCAAAAAACAGAACTGTATCTCATGTTAACCTAAATTTTGATCTAGGAAAATAAAATGCTAAACAATGCTATATGGAAAGGAAAGCATGAATGGAGATTTATTGCAAAAATAGAAATGAGCATGAAAAAATAGATTTGAAGCAAAGCATTAACCTCTAAATCAAACTACAACACTAGAAATTGCATGGAGAAGGCAAATCTGTGTTTTTGTGGCAGCAAGCGGGTCTTAACCTCAGTTCATTATCCTAAAGGGAGGAAAGGACGTCAAGACTTTGTTGATGGCCCTTTTTTATCTTTCTCTTATCACTATTTAACCTACTTCAGCAAACTGAAATGGAAACAACTATGTAAATCACCAAAAGCAACCTATTCTAACCAAGGAAGAAACCTGTCTAACAACAACTAATTCATAAACTACAACAAGATATACAAATACAAAACAAGAGGTGCTGGGAAGCTTAGTTTAGGCCCTAACTCAAGAGCTTAAACCCTCTGAGGTAACTCAGTGCTGGCTCAGAAAATATTTCATCTTCATTATCAAAATAATTATAGTCACATTACATGAAACTGTCCACAAAAGTAAGCTCGGAGTGAGCTGAGCAAAGCTGCAACAAAAGTGCGAAAGCTTGACTAACATCTAACAACATAATGAGGCCCTAGGCCTCTCTATTTATACAACTATAACTCCCAACAGTTCTCCTAAAATCAAGGAGGCTTGGCTCCCAAGACTTGAGATAGACAACAGTTACTCTTCACTTGCTCGGCTGCCTCTTTGATGCATTGATGTGACTGCTTGTGCTCTAAGCTTTCTGAAGGAGGATTCAAATTAGGGAGTCATCAATGAGGGGGACACCCTCCTATAAATCCTCTCCCTTGTCTTCCTCAAATATCGGCTGCCAAATGCTCATTAAACCTTTTACTTTGTCTCAAAATTGACAAAAAATATGCATAAAGCACACATTAGACTTCATGGCATAATGACTAACCCAACTCACTCTATTAGCATAAATATAATAAAAAAAATTCAATAAACTAATGAGAATGGTGGATTAAGCTAAGTTAAGAGGAAAAATGAGCCCATATAATTACCGATATATGGGGCTCATCAAACATCAATAAGTTGATCGAGACATGGCAAAGATCAGGCCCATATAATTGCCTCCTACATTACATACAAAGGATTAGGATTCGACTAAGGTATTTTAAGAATATTGATGCAACCCCTTTTGTTTATGATCAATTAATTGGATCTTGGGTCCAGTTCGTCCACCATTAGGAGGTTCTCCTTTACTTTTCAAATCATATATAAGCAGAGTTCGTGCTACATATGAGGCTGAATTACACCAGCACATGATCCAAGTTTTATGGATCCAACAAGGGATGTAACTATGATTGTGACAGGGCTCATAGTGACCCTCAGAATGCACCACCATATACAAGATTATTTCAATTAACGTCTTAGAGTGTGGTATTGCCGAAAAATTTAGAGGATTCGTCACAACTTGATGCTAAGACCAAGGATACCATTAAATCTAACATGCAGACCACATTGGCTAATGCACATGCCGTATTAGATGGATGGATGAGCATACTGCCACCATTTCCTTTATGTGATGATTAATTTCTCATGAGTCTACCTGTTGACCATATTTTTTCATATTCATGTATGGTTCATGATGACATCCATGACACTTGGAGGATGTACAATCAACATGACATAGACCAGGTACATAGATACGAAACTTCTCACTCTTATCATAAAATTATGTATAGTTATTTATATTAATTTAGTTCAAATTATATTTCATTTATATTAATAATTTCATGATAAGATGTAGACACACCCTGACTACATGGATCAACTTATGAGGTCATCCAGGGGGGTAGTTGATTAGCCAAGCCATCCTCAACCAATGCATGTTTCCAAGGATTTTCCTCCACCACCACCTCATAACACTCATGTAGAGGAGAGTCACTATGCACAACCACATGGAACAGCTATTGAGGAAAACGTTTTTATTCCTAAGATTTCAATATTTACATTTTTTTAAGTTGCATTCTAATTAATTCGTAGGCTAATTATAACTTGTCCTTGAAATTTAGTACGTAGGCCCATATACAAATTGTTGTCGATGTCATATTGATGTGAACACATGAGTGTGATGCTTGGTATAGAGGTATTGATGACGCAGGTCCATCAATATAGGCCCCAATCTTTGAACCACATGTGGGAGCACGAAACCTAGATTCGTCATACCCCCATCCTAGATGACTTGCATTTGGACTCGAGTGAGGCTAGTAGATTCATATATGTAACTAAAAATGTGGTTCAAAATCATTTATTTCCATATTGTGTATATTTTTATAAATAATGATCTAATTAGTTTGAATTTGAATATGTTATATTGTAGTGCCAAATTATGGATGCTTACTTTGCATAGAAAAACTCACATAAGAGTTCTGGTAGTACTTAAAGTGGATACTTTGTATATTTTTAGGCCCATTTCATAGGGCACATTCACATGTGATACAAACTTTATATATTTTCATACATGGATAGTTTATGGATGTACATGTAGATTTATTGAGTTTATGAATTCATATTATTTTGATTTATGGATGTTCATGTAACAATTGTAATTTGTATAAATTTTCATATGGATGGTTTATTGATACATTCATTATTTTAGTTTATGGAATTTTATTAATCTTTTTTATGGATGTTCATTAATTTTTTAATTTTATGGATTTGTTAAAATTATTTCACTAGTTTAATTTTTTTCTATATAGTATAACTTTTATTTAAACACATAACAATTTTGGTACTAGTTTCATAGGCCAAGAAAATAAGTACAATCTTAATTTTTGATGCAAGTTACTTTTATACTTAACATTAACTAGAATATATGATGGTTTATTTAAAAAACATAAATAGGATTGAAATAAGTTTTAAATTCAATTTTAAAAGATGTCTCGTATACAGCAAATAAGTTTTATTCAATATTTTTTTCTTTTGACCTCATCTATAAGAGATTAGTCATAACATGATATTTATGTCATGTATTGGAATTTAATATACCAAAAAACAATTAAAGATATATGTTTCTATAATTTTATATATAATTAAATACAAATTTTCCTAAATTTATTTGGCTATCTCAAGGTTCAATTAAAACACAAATGAAATTGAATAAAATTTATTCAATTTGAAAAGATATATTGTAAACAACAAATACATTTTATTCAATTGTATTTATTTTGAGGTCATCTATAAGAGCTTAGTCATAACATGACATAAGTACAATATTACTATGATGCAAGTAACTTTTATACATAAAACAGACTGAAATGTATCATGTATCATGTTAATATTGATCATGGAAAGAACTACAAGTATGCTTCATATTGGCTTGTAGAAATTGGCTTTTAGTGCAATCAACATGTATGTTATTATAATGATTTTAAAAATAAATTATTTGAATTCTAAAGTGATCCATATTATAATTTAAAAACTCTATATATGGGAAATTTTGCAACCCACCCATATACCATTGCATGGCCAACTCTTTTAAGTATATTTCAACCAATTCCTTACCTCAAGGTTCAATTAAAAGACAAAAGTAGGATTGAAATAAATTTTATTCAATTTTAAAAGATATCTGTAAACAACAATATATGCTAGCATTTCTATAATGTTATATAATGTTATGAACTTTCCTAAATTTACCTAGCTATCCAAGTATTTCAATCAATTCCTTATGATTGAAATAAGTTTTATTCAATTTTAAAATATGTGGAGATGTAAAAGTTACAAATAAGTTTTATTTAATTTTATTTCATTTTAGGTTATCTATAAGAGCTATATATCTCTGTGTGTGTGTGTGTGTGTTTTCTATTTGTTACACTTTTTACAATCCAATATGAAACATTGAAAATGAGAATAATAAGAATGCAGTTAATTACAACTAGTTTAGAGTTTCAAGAAGCAAAAATTTTATTTGAGATGAAAATTCAAGTATTTTATTTATGGTTGAATTACTGTAACATAGAAATCAATGCACGTTGTGAATAATTCATTTGTACTTACACTGAAATCAATGCATGATGCTAATATAATTACCTTGAAATTAATATACACCATACATCTAGTTACATCAAATAAGAAATCAACATCATCATTGAAATAAATGCATGTAATGCAAGCAATCAAATAGGATGAGAATTGAACATCTACAATAAAATCAATGTATCTAATGCAAACAATCAAATAGGATTAGAAATTAAGATCTACAGTAAAATCAATGCATTAAATGCAAGCAATCAATTAGGATTAGAAATCAAAATCTACATTGAAATAAATGGATCTAGTGCTAGCAATCAAATAGGATTAGGAATTAACATTCTACATTGAAATCAATGCATATAGTGCAACAAATCAAATAGGATTAGAAATCAACATCTACATTGAAATCAATGCATCTAGTGCAAGCAATATTCTTCCCTTTCTCTCCCCCTCCATCTATTTCTACATCTCCCTCCATCTCTCCTTCTTCGCCTCTCTATATTACCCACCCCCCCAAATACACATTCTCTCACTCTTCAGATCTATCTATCTCTTCCTCCCTCCCTCTCTTTATTTCTCTCTTCTTCCCTCTCTCCCCATTCCATCTATATCTCTATATCCCTTTGTCTCTCCTTCTTTGTCTCTCTATTTCATCCCACAAAATACACATTATTTATCCATATCTATCTATATCTCCCTCCCTCTCCCTCTCCCTCTCCCTCTCTCTCTCTCTCTCTCTCTCTCTCTCTTACCCTTCTCTCCCTCCCTCTCTCTCTCTTCCCCTTCTCTCCCTCTATCTCCCTTTCCACTCTCCTCTCCTCCTCTCTCTCAATCTCCCTTGCAATTCCCTCTCTCTCTCCACCTTTATCTCTATATATCTTTCTTCTTACCTCCCCCTCTCTCTCTCCCCCCTCCAACTCCATCTCTCTCTCCCCCTCCCTCTCTCGTTCTCTCTCTCAGGTCATCTCTATTTTCCTTCATCTCTCTTTCTCTCTCTCTCTCTATGTCTTTCTACTTCCCTCCTTATATTTTCCTCCAACTCCATCTCTCTTTCCCTCCCTTTCTCCTCCACTATCTCCTCCTCTCCCTCTCTCTATCTCTTACCCTTCTCTCCCTCTCCTTCTCTCTTTCCTCACTACTCTTCTCTCTCCCTCACTTTATCTCCATCTCTCCCTTGTCAATTCCTCTGTGTATCCACCTCTATGTTACGTCCCTATAATACTACTGATTCCCCCATTACTATTCTCATTGTATCCCTTATTGTTATTTTTGCCCCTATTGTCCCCATATTGTTATTATTGTGCCCCATAGAAGCCCACTATTGTTATTTGTGTGCCCTTATGTTATTATTGTTAGGTCGGATTTGGTTATATTGCAACTCCTTAGACTCCTATATATAGAAAGGAGGTTTTGTCATTTATATCATCCAAGAATTGTTCATTTGTTTAATGTAAAGGAGGTTTCCCCCTCGAACAGGCTGATTTCTAAGTCGTTGCTCTATCTTTTCTATCTTTTTGTAAGCTTGTTTCATAAAATTTGGTATGACAAGCTAGATCCTAAGGTTTCACTACTAGAAATAGGCAATCACCCTGAACCATGGGTCTGAATTTCAAATATTTTATTGCTATAGTTTCGGAGATATGATCCAAGGAAGTTAGGGTTTTGCAGGATCCCAAATTATATCTCGAACAGGTGACCTCGGGAAACTCGTCATAACCTTTTTTCAGAGCATCATATTGAAATTTAGTAAGAATTTATAGAACGATGACAACCTATAGTTTTCGGTGTATCGTTACAGGTCCTAAGGTTGAAATAGTGACATGTGGCACTTCATACAAGATTTCTCTAGTGAACCAATCTATAATCATGTTACCATGGGAGATTTGACATAACTCTTAATTGGAGGATCCAATATTGATTAGACTTGTGGGGTTAGAAAGAGGTCTCAAAGGGCTACTGTAGGAAGAAATTTTAGACCTTGGAGATACGAAATTATAGAGATACAACAGATTCAATATCGAGCTCCTACAAAGTGAAAACAGGTGTGTAGTTTTTTTCAAATTTTTTCATAAGTTTGGTTTGAAAAATTAGTTTGAAGGAATTCACAGGGCATAGTGAAGCATTATTATAATTAATTGATGCCCCGAAGAAATAAAATGGAAACACCTAGTAAGCAACCTGAAAGCTCTAGCATGAAGAAGAGGAATAAATGCAACATGATATATCAAAATTACGAGACTGATTGCAACAAAATTCACTCTGACAAAAAGTAATAGAAGCTAAGATGGATGGTTTAAAGAAAGACATAGAAGCTAAAATGTATGCTGTGGAAGCTAGGATGGATGTTTTAAAGAAAGGCGTAGAAGCGAAGATGAATGATGTGGAAGCTAAGATGAATGACATGGAAGCTAAGATGGATGGTGTTATACTCCTATAGTAATAGGTGTCATATTTCATGATTGACTGGTTGAGCTCTGTAATATGTTCATCCTTTCCTTGCTGTAAAGGTTTCCATATTATGAAAAAAATCAAAAAATAAAAAAATGTAAAGAGGGTATACCCTAAAAGAAAAATCAAAGGGTGAAAAAAATAAATGGTCAAAAGAAAAAATGAAAAGAAATGAACCCCAAATAAAAAAGACCAAGAAAGTGTGCAAGTCTAAATGCCACTACTATTCCATTTTTGCAAAATAAAGCATTGTGTGCAGCTTGTCACTTTATGCCACAATTGATGAATGGCCAAACAGCTTAATCTTGGTCAGTTCATGTTTAAATTTCCTATTTTAGAGATAGAGAATGAAAATATATCCAAACTCTTTAATCTTGGCAGATAATTAGATAGGTAGAGAAGAAAAGGAGCTCAACTGTCTAATCTGAGCCCTCGAAAGAAATAAGTACAGAGTTAGGTAGGCTTACAAAGAAAAGAAAAGAAAATTGATGAGGGTTTTCCAGTCTAAAGTGCACCCAAGCAAGAAGAAAACATGTTAGGTAAAGTAGGCTGGGTAGGCAGTTTTGATGTTGCAGAATGAGACTTGTGATTGATTTTGTCCCTCAAAGTGTTAAGTTTACCTCTATCACAAGTGCCGTGGAAAATATTTATCTTGGAGCAGCTCAAACGAGGCATGACTAACTCCCCTTCACTTCTCCCCAAGTCATTTACTAATTTCCCGTAGAGGTATTGAGATTTTCTTAATATCAATCAAGCCACTCATTCCATTTCATCATTGCCTAAGTAAATTCCCATTTTACTTATGAAAATAGTCGTCTTTCTTATATAAACCCCTTTTCTTCCCTTTGGCCTAATTTTTTATGTGGAAATGCTAAAAAAGCATGTTAACTTAGCACTTTCCTTTCAAAATGTCGTGTTAACACTTTATTAATATAAATCCCTTATAACTATTCCCATTCCCCGTATTATGTATATATAATATAATCCCCAAATGTTAAATATCCTGTCCCTGGTTAATTATATAACCATAAAACATGATTTTGGGAATTAATTGGTTCATTTGGAACCCATTAATAACCCTCCCTACGCGCATCCGAAATTAATTAACATTTGGTTAATTAATAACCTAACCCAAACCCCTCCAACCAATTGTAATAGCCCCGATGCATTATAAAACTTTAAATTTATTATGTGTCGGTCCCTCGCCTTAAACATCCACCATCTTTGTGCTCCGTCCACCATCCGATTAGGACCCATCCATCCAACGATCCACATTGATATCGCAACCCGCCTATCCGCCGAAAGTTAAGTCTCGGGGAGCTGGTGGTATTTGCGCCGTACCTGGGACATGCGCCGTGCTCCTAGGTTGATCACTGCCCCTCCACCCTAAACCGCGCAAGCCCATAAGCGGTGTGGGGAAAACCGCTTACCACCCTCCCACTGACC
Source organism: Pinus tabuliformis (assembly GCA_031772625.1). NCBI lineage: Eukaryota > Viridiplantae > Streptophyta > Pinopsida > Pinales > Pinaceae > Pinus > Pinus tabuliformis. The sequence goes on along the minus strand of CM062816.1, from coordinate 1,822,254,692 downwards.
CTTCGCTGACGTCACTGCCACGTCACCATGCCATGTCACCATCCGTACTGCCACGTCATCTATCCCATACCCACATACGTCATGCTGACGTCACCCGTCCAAAAAATCAAATTTGCCTACCAAAAATTATTTTTGTCAATTAAAGGGGAAAAGGTCATTTCGTTGTATTTTTTCTGCAAGCGGCGCTTCAGGCTTGAAATCGACTGGCTCAATTCCAATGTTTCGACCGCCTGCGGACTAGAAAGGCTCCATCAATGAGCACTACCATTCAACCCACCAGTTGTAGTGCAGTCTTTCTCTTTAACAAAGTTTTAAAGAAAAATAGAGCGATTTATAAGCTCACAAAAGAGGAAACAGAAAGAAACATGGATATTTTGTTACTCCAACCAGTGGAAACCCGCAGAGACATCAATTGTAGAGAAAGCCAGTGTAAGGACACGTTGCAGTTCCATTTTTGCCAAACATCAGCGAGTAGGGGTCAGGTCAGCAATAAAGAGTATCAGAGGAGTCGGTTTTAGCAAGTTAAAGAGGATCAAATCAAAGTCAAAACACATTAAAGAGTATCAGATCTGCCATAAAGAGTATCAATGGAGAATTTAAGACAAATCAAATCAGTATTAAAGGGTATCAGAGCCAAATAAGAGTAGCAGATCAGAAAGTTTAAGGCAACAGTTAATGCAAACAGTCAGCGCAAAACTATTTCAGACACCTGCAAGCCGAACCATAAAAGGCCTGCATCTGGCGCAACATCAGATGTCTTTTCTGAGCCGTTTCTATCTTCTCTTGTAAAGTATTTTAGGTTAAACTTAGATATTATCTCAGAGATTTGATGAGACATTCTGTTGTACATATTTTGGTTGTATAAATACCCCCTTCATCAGAGTTTTGAAGAGGTTGGGTCTGTGTTGTTTTCTCTAGACTTTGTTGTAAATACTGAACTTCTGGAATAAAAGGTTGTTGGGATCAAACTGTTGTCTGGCCTACTGGGTGAAGAATCGATGCAGAAGACTTATCACAGAATTCTTGAATCCACCTATGGATCAATAAGTACCCTTATATCTTGTTTTTTATAGTTTTCTTGTCTATTATATCACCCGTGTTTCTTAATCTGAATGGTAAAGAAAATGATTAATTCAGAATTTGCTTAACTGCACTCTAATTTCAGTCTTTATTATTCTCTGTGTTTTCTTCAAAGAATTAGTATAAACAGTGAATTCTTAATTGTTCCTGTTTCCTGGTTCTTTCCTGTGTTTATTTGCTAAGGAATTCTTAACTTCTCCTTAACAGTAATCCTCCATTTTTCCTCTGTCAATATGTTGAAGGATTCTTAACTGCCCTTCACCCATTTGAGTCCATTCCATCTGATTCTAGCCTTTAATTGTTCCATGATTGACTACCTTGCTCTGTGATGCCATCCTCTGCTAGAAACCAAATCTAGGAAACCATCCTTCTCTGACTCCATCATGCCCAATGGAATGAACTCTTCAGTTTTACCTCACTATTCTATTGAATCTCATCATCCAAACTCAAAACAAAACCCTTTTACTTCATAACTAGCCTAAAACCTTTGAAAACAAAGCTAAATCATAAAGTGAGAGCCCTCTCTAGATGCAGATTGGCTAGAATCTGTATCTAAAAGATTGGTCTATGGTTACCTCGGCCGTATTCCCTTTCTTACAACTTTTGGGAACAACCTGAGTGATAACAGATGGCATGGAAGCTAAGATGGATGGCTTAAAGAAAGGCATGGAAGCTAAGATGGAAGATTTGAAGACAAATTTGACAAAGTTTCTACAAGAAATGCTTACTAAGGGTGAAAGGGTAGTGAAGGAACCTGATGATGAGAACAAAATAAATTTTAATCATGATTTCATAGACTCTAACATTGGATTGAAGACCCACCATATCCAAAGATCGATATGAGGAAGTTTGATGGAAGGGACCCTGTAACATGGATACTACAGATGGAGCAATATTTCGATCTCCATAATGTAAAAAACATGCAAAAGGTATGCATTGCAACTTTATATTTGGAACCAAATCAGTTTGTATGGTATCGATGGGTTTTCTCTCGTAAAAAAATGTCACTTGGGAAATTTTTATGGATGAAATGATAGCACATTATTAGGATACAAAAAGCAACACTTTTTTTATCCAACTCATAAATCTCAAACAAAAGGGTTCAATGATGGAGCACATTGAGGACTTCCAAAAGTTGAATATAAGGGTAAAAGATTTTCTAGAGGAGCATAGGATTGACATGCTCATAGGGACTTTAAAGGATAACATTGAACATGAGGTTTGCCTTTGGGAACTTGATTCATTGGAGAAGGAATTCATGTTGGCAAGAAAAATGGAAAGCAAAATTATGGAAACATGGAAGCCTACCACTAATAATTATAAGATGGAAGTGTTGTTGCCCCAAGCCTTTGACAAACTATAAGGTTGACATCACAAAAATTGGAAGAAGAAAGAGAAAAAGGGCTTTGTTACAGTTGTGATTAAAAATACACTAAAGGTAATAAGTGCAGAGAAGAAATTATGTTGCCTAGATTGTGAAGAGGAGGAAGAAAAGGAACAAGAAATGTCAAAAGAAAAGGATATACACCAAGAAAAAACCGTAGAGAAAGAAGAAATGAATCCAACCATATCTTCTAATGAATTGGCTAGAATTACCACTCCTCAAACTATCAAGATAGAAGGGCATATCAACTAGAAAAAGGTAATAGTGTTGATTGATTCGAGTTGTACCCATAATTTTATTCATTGTAAGATAGCCAAGGAATTAAATTGCTTCCTATATCCAACACCAAAATTTCAAGTAATGGTTGCAAGTGGAGGAACCATAAATTACTCGAGAAAGTGCCATAATCTCAAGCTATCCATGGGAGAATATGTATTGAATAGCCCAATTCTTTCCATTCCAATGGGTGGTGTTGATGTTGTACTAGGAGTCTAATGGCTACAATCCCTGGGTACAATATATTTTAATTTTCAAGAACTTTTCATGAACTTTTCTTCATAAGGAAAGGAAGTTGAATTAAGGGATATCACAGGGAAACTGGGAAAGATAATCATCTCTAACGAAATGAAAAATCTTCTAAATAAAGAACAACGAGGCATAATTACACAATTATGTTCACTAGAGGTTCCCACATTGAAATAATATATTTCTCTAGATCTCCAAAAAGACTTGGAAAATCATTCCAAGGTATTTGAGACTCCCGAAGGCATCCCACCTATTCGTGATCATGATCATGCTATTCATTTGATTCTGGGAAGTGTTCCTCCAAACATTAGGCCTTATAGATATGCCTATGCCCAAAAGACTGAAATTGAACGTATGGTTACAGAAATGCTAGAGGTTGGTATAATTCAACATAGTCAAAGTTCTTTCTATGCTCCAGTAGTATTGGTTCAAAAGAAGGATGGATCATGGTGCATGTGTCCAGATGATAGGGAGCTCAACAAGCTCACTATTAAAGATAAATTTCCCATTCCTGTAATCGATAAATTATTGGATGAATTGCATGGATCAATTTACTTCACCAAGTTGGATCTTCGTTCAAGATATCATCAAATCAGAATGAACATTGAAGACATTCTGAAAACAACATTTAGAACTCCTGAGGGTCATTATCAATTTTTGTTCATGCCTTTTGGCCTTACCAATGCACCTTATACATTTCAAGGTTTGATGAATTCCACTTTCAAACCCTTCCTTAGAAAAACTGTGTTAGTATTTTTTGATGATATACTAATCTACAACAAGTCTTGGAAGGATCATGTTCAACATGTTGAGAGGGTGCTCAAACTATTGGAGGAGAAACAATTATATGCAAAAATCTCCAAATATTTCTTTAGATTACAAGAGGTGGAATATCTGGATCATATTGTATCTCATGAAGGTGTTAAGGTATACCCAAGCAAAATTAAGACCATTAAGGAATGGAAAATCCCCACATCCATAAAGCATCTATGAGGATTTCTCAGGTAGACATGGTATTATCGAAAGTTTGTTAAGAATTTTGGGAGAATAGTAGCACCTCTAACAACATTATTGAAGAAATATGCATTTTCATGGACTCTAGAAGCAACAAAGGCCTTTGAACATCTTAAAGCGGCAATGTGCCAAGCACTGGTATTAGCTACACCAGACTTCACAAAAACCTTTATTGTGGAATTTGATGCCTCAAGAAATGGAACTGGTGTTGTTTTGGTGTAAGAAGAGAAACCCATTTCTTTCGAAAGTCGTCCAATAAAAGGAAAGTATTTACAAAAAACTATTTATGAGAAGGAAATGTTGGCAATACTACATGCACTTAAGAAATGACGACCCTACCTAATGGGAAGACACTTGAAGGTAAAATGGATCATGATAGTCTTAAATACATTTTAGAACAAAGATTATCTTCAAAAGAGAAGCAAAAATTGGTCACAACGATGTTGGGTTATCACTTTGAAATCATCTACCAAAAAAGGGAAGAAAAATGTTGTGACAGAGGCACTCTCAAGAAAGGATGAGGATGTGGAAGCATTTCTTTGTGCCATTTCTATTATCCAACTAGATTGGATAAACAAAGCAAGGGATCAATGGAATAATGATGAAGAAGTGTGGGCAGTCATTCAAACGATACAACAAAATCCCGGTACATTTTATACATTTAGCTGGAAAAATGATTCGTTATGGTACAAAGATCGGTTGTACCTATGTAAGAATTCCAAAGTCAGCCAAAAGATTCTTATGGAATTGCACACCTCTCCCTTAGGAGGGCACTCAGGATTTCTAAAAACTTACCACATGGTTAACAAGGATTTTTTTTGGGATGGCCTTAAATAGGATATTCAAAATTTTGTGGCGGAATGTTTGGTTTTCCAACAAAATAAAGTTGAAACAATTAAGACCCCGGGTCTATTACAACCTTTATCCATTCCAAGCCAACATTGTGAGGAGGTTTCAATGGATTTTATCATAGGTTTACGCAAGTCCAAAGGAAAGAGTGTTATCATGGTGGTAGTTGATAGACTTACCAAGTATGCACACTTTTGTGCATTATCTCATCCATTTAAAGCGAGTACAGTTTCTACTGCATTTATGGAAACAATTCAAAAGCTACATGGAAACCCAAAGATTATTGTAAGCATAAAAGATTTCATTTTCATTGGAATGTTTTGGACAAAATTATTTTCTTGTCTTAGTACTAAGTTAGCTCATAGCTCATCTTCCCATTCTCAATCTGATGGGCAAACTCAGATAGTAAACAAATTTTTGGAATGATATCTTTGTTTCTTTGTATCTAATAAATAAACAGAATGGGTCAAATGGTTGCCTCTAGCTGAATGTTGGTATATGACTTCCTTCCATACTGCAACAAAAATGACCCCATTTATGGAACTTTACAGATATCATCCACCATCCATCACATCATATTTAAGAGAAAATTCTAAGGTTCAAGCAGTGGAAGATCACATCGAGCATCAACAACAAGTTATACAACTCTTAAAGGATAACCTCACTTTGGTGCTGAATAGAATGAAACAACGGGTAGATCAACATCGCAGTAAAAGAAGTTTTAATGTAGTTGATTGGGTATTCCTACGGCTACAACCATATAAACAAATGTCCCTCAAGCAAGCTAAGAAGAATAATAAATTATCATCAAAGTATTATGGTCCATACAAGGTGTTGCAAAAGATAGGTACTATGGCATACAAATTGGAGCTTCCTGCGGCTTCCAAGTGCACCCAGTTTTCCATGTTTCATGCTTAAAAAAGGTTATAGGTGACAAGCTCTTAGTTCAAACAATATTGCAAAAACTTGATGAGGAAGGAAAAATCATATTGAAACCTGAAGTAGTCACAGAAGCAAGAACTCAACAGCTAAGAAATCGATCAATTTCAGAGTATCTCATTAAGTGGAAGAACTTACTCACTGAAGATTCCACATGGGAAGACGAGAATTTAATACAGAAGCATCTAGAACTACTTAAGCGTTGAGGACAACACTTTTTTGAAGGAGAGGGGAATGTAAGGTCCTTATAATACTAGTGATTCCCCAATTACTATTTTCATTGTAGCCCTTATTGTTATTGTTGTGCCCCTATTGTCCCCATATTGTTATTTGTGTGACCTTATGTTATTACTGTTAGGTTGGCTTTGGTTGTATTGTCACCCCTTGGAATCCTATATATAGAAAGGAGGTTTTGTCATTTGTATCATCCAAGAATTGTTTATTTGTGTAATGTAAAGGAGGTTTTCCCCTCGAAGAGGCTGATTTCTAAGTCGTTGCTCTATCTTTTCTATATTTTTGTAAGTTGGTTTCATAACACTCTATCACTCTAGGTCTTTGTTCTTCCCTCCCATATATATTTGGAGCTAATATACATCCTAATATATTAATATATATTATAGTATAGTTTTTTTTTATATTATATTAAAATTAATATTATATTAATCCAAAATTATTAAATTTAATAATATTAATATTAAAATATATCAATATTAACTTTTTTTACAATAATAATAATAATTTGATATTAAAATTTGATTTAATGATGTTTTTAGATGACATGATAACAAAAATTGTAATAAAATTACATCAAATTAATATTTTCAAAGATGGAAACTTTTATTACAAATTTGACCTGGAAATATTTTGTCTTTAAAAATATATCCTTAAGAAGTGATTTTTCCTTGTAAAGATTTAATTAAAAGAAACATTAAAATATTTTGGAGCCATTTTATATAAAACTTAAATGAGCTTTTATTCTTTATGTTAAATCAACCTTCTTCTCTTTATTTAAGAAATAATATTGACTTTAGTAAAGAGAAGAGATGTTTAATATTTTACATAATTTGAAATTTTAATGTGGTAAAAACTTTTTTGGAAGGTAAATTTATGATCCATTCAAATTCAAAGCATATGATAAGGTATATTTTGAGCACAGACATGCATACTTACACAATTCCCCCATATTGGGTTGTAGAATGCACCTCTCAGTGCAATAACATAGAAAAATTCTAATTTTGTTCATAACCTAGATCCAGCTGAATTTTCATTTTTAGTAAAAAAATATCAAATCAACTTGGTTAAATTATTAATGAATTAAATTTTATATTGTTCTTGATTCTAAATCTATGGGATTCACATAAGGATCCTACGTAAAAAAAAATATTTTTACAAAGGCTTGACCGAGCCATATAGCTTGATGCAACGACTTTTTAACCACGTAAATGACTCAATCAAGGGTTTATTAAACAAAATATATTTGAATTTATAATTTAAGCACTTGATCAAGAATTTGAAGAGATCAATCGAGATTCTGACGCCCTAAAGACCATAATTTTGGCACCCCTTCTACATATTTCTCTAGAACACCGTTTTGTACCCTAGCAGACTTAGGGACATTTTTTTCCTTAAGTGGTAGAGTTGATCATATTGGATTCATGAATGAATCCTCTATGCAATGGAATATGAGTTTGACATTTTCGAATTCATATGATATTTTTCATCTAATTTATATATCTATATATAGATATAGATATATATATATATATATATATATATATATATATATATATATATATATATATATATATATATATATATATATATATATATATATATATATATATATATATATATATATATATATATATATAGATATAGATATAGATATAGATATAGATATAGATATAGATATAGATATAGATATAGATATAGATATAGATATAGATATAGATATAGATATAGATATAGATATAGATATAGATATTTTCAACTAAGTCACGCTACGCGAACACACACATGCCTTTTTAGATGTGCGAAAATTTGCAAGGAAAAGCATTTGATTTAATGGAAAATTTACATACTATATAACACTAACTTTTTTTTGCAAAAAATATCATTAGGACGATAACATAATTCTCCATAAATTATCTTTTTACTAAGAATCAAAATTCACAATGCTTATATGAATTTTGAGGGCTTCAATTTGATAAAAGAGTAAAATTTTGAAATCTCATTGCCACATTTATCCTAAAAGTGTGACCAATGTTCATGCATTCACCCCACCACAACTTCACAAATGGGTCCATTCAACATGTGACATAGTTGGTTACCTTGCCAATGATCCTACATATCAACATTATACTCAGTCAAAGTTCTAGTGAGTCTCCTCCCTTTTGGCTCAAGGTTTAGAGACTCATGATCTCGAAACATTTGCAAAAGATTTAAGTCATCCCAATTGGGAATCACCAATAAATGAAGAATATCATTCATTTATGGTGAATGATACTTTGGGAAATTATACTTCTTCCAAAAGGAAGAAAACTTATTGGTGTAAATGGATATACAAAACTAAGTATGCATTATATAGAAGTGTTGAAAGACATAGGGATTGGTTAGTTTTTAAAGTATCTTCTCAAGTTGAAGGAATTGAACGCAAAAAAACATTTTCCCATTTCAGAGAAATGAATTCCATCTTCCTTGTTCTAACTCTTGCTGCCTCACATGGATGGGAGGTCCATCAAATGGATGTCAAATCTTCCTTCTTCCATAGGGTTATACAAGAAGAAATATGCATGGATCAACCTCTCGTCTATGTTAAAAATAAATCTGTCCTTGTATTCCACCTTAAGAAATATCTCTATGGTCTTAATAAAGCTCCTCTTGCTTGGTATGCAATAAGGGATACCTTTCTTCTTGACACCAACTTCTCTAGATGTCATTCCGACACCAGTGTCTACATCAAGATATTTTAGGAAGCCATCTCATAATCCATGTTATTTATGTTGATAACCTTATCCTCACTAGTAGTGACCATAAACTTTCAGCCCATTGTGAATTCAAGCCTTAAGAAGAAGTTTGAAATGATAGATAGAATATTTGCATTATTTCCATGGCCTACAAGTATTGCAAACCAAGGAAGGAGTTTCTCTTTCCCAATCTATGTACACATGTAACCTTCTTTACCATTTTCACATGGATTGTAAAGCAACTCCTTCTCCCTTTTAGTGTGGATTCAAACTCACTAACACCTAAAATACACATGAAATTGATGCCATTTTGTACTATTAGTTACATGGTAGCCTCTTATATTTGATTCATACCCTCCTCAAATTTATTTTTTTGTTGGCCTTATTGCTTCTATATCCAAACACAACATGAAATTCATTCAAAAGAATCAAAATGGATTCACTGATATATTCAATGTACAATTTAGTTTGGGATACATTAGAGTTCATAGGAGACTCCTCTTTCTGTTGGTTTCATTGGTTTATATTAGATTGACGACCTTCATGATGGAAAGTCTATTGTAGATTATATTTCTAGTCTTGATTCTGACCTATCACGTGGGATTGTATAAGTAATCTATTTGTATTTCTTTAGCTAAATGAGAGTACGAAGAAATAATTAATGCAAGTAAATAATTCCTATGGCTTCACAAAATCCTTTCTGAGCTTAAATTTCAATAGGTAAGATCTGACCACCATCTTCTTCTTTAATAAAAGTTGCATCAAGATCACAAAATATATAGTTCAACATAAGAAAAACAAACAAATTGAGCTACAAATTAACTTCATACAAAATCTCATTCACAATCTAGTTATTGAATTTCTCTTTTTCCTTTCAAATGATCAATTTTCATACATTTTCCCAATGTCTCCTACATAAGTTATTTTTTCTAAACTTTAATCAATGATAAAATTTTAGGAAGTTTCCATTAAGGGGGGATAGGCTATATTGCCTCCCTTGTTCTCCTATTATGTCACCTTTGTAAATTATTCAATCCTATCCCAAGTTGTTCTTAATGAGTGGATGTTTGGATATCTAGATGCTTAGGAGTTACTTAAGTTCAACTTGGTCTAATGTAGCTATTAGGTAAAAGTGTGTTTCCTTAATATGCATTATTTTTATTATAATCTAATGGTCATGATGTGTTCTAGATAGAAGGTGTTTCAAAACTCAAATTATCCTCAATAATAATGGTTATTGAGCCTTGGATTAATAGTTCATTGGTACATGATCTCTATTTAAAGAGCATAGAGGGTCATGGATAATGATTGATTATGAGAACTTTATTATCTATTTTTTTTCTCTTTTTCACGAATAAAATTTCCTCGGATGGCCATGTTGGCTTTGGCCATGGATTAGTTCCCTCATAGAGGATTTTGACCATGTAAAAATACCAGTGTTGTGATTTTTAATCTAGTTGTGCGAGAGGCTATTGAAAGTGCTTATCCTGTGTGGAATGCCTTGTTTACCTAAACAACAAACAACCAAGCAATATGTTTATACAAATATGTGTTCACTAGTATAAAATGACTAATTAGTTACTAAAAAAACAACTAAAATTTGCATATAAATGACCATTTTTTAGTCGGTGACCAATAGTAGCTAATTTACAGTATCTTATAACATGACCAATTTTTAGTCATTTTTAGCTTGGAAATTAATTGGTTTACTCAATTTTACCATCTAGTAAAATATTTAGTCATAAATTTGGTCATAATTTTTCATTGGTTTAGTCATTAATTGTCGCAACTAGTGACCAAATATATAAAAAAATATATTGCTACATAAATCCTCGAGAAAACCAATTAATGACTAAAGAAATATGACAAAAATGTTGGTCATGTTATAAGATATTGTAAATTAGCTACTAATAGTCATATATATGCAAATTTTAGTCATCATTTAAAACCAATTAGTGACCAAAGAAATATGACTAAATTTTAGTCGTGTTATAAGATGTTGTAAATTAGCTACTAATAGTCATATATATGCAAAATTTACTAATCATTTAATAATAAATTTTTTATGATTTGCAGTAGTCATTTATCTTTTTTTTTGTATTTTCATATTCATTATATAAATGACTGATTTAGTAGTTTCTATTCATTTCATTTAATTTCGTTCATAATCATTATAAACGACCAATTTAGTCATATATTCATTTTATTCATGTTCATTATTAATTAATATAAACTACTAATTCAGTAGTTTTAGATTGATTTTATGTTCTTATTATTAATCACCATAAATTAATTAGTATGATTTTGCGACTAAATTTTAAGAAAATGTCATACAATGTGCATATTTATCTATTTTGATAACACAAAGTTACATATGTTAATTACACGAATAAATAATATCAAGTGAAAATAAAAATAATTTCAACCATATAAATTTTATAATATAAAATATCAAGTATTACAATATGAGTTTCCAACTTAATATGGGTTGGATTACAATTTACACATGAAATATTGTTTCATCATTTCAAAACATTATCATTGTGTTGCCAAAGCATTGCAAGTGAACTCAACAACTCTGAAGGCTTGACAATCAGTCTCTATGAGTGTGTCTTATGCAAGATATTGGCTCTAAGGGTATCACTAGACAGATTCTCTTCTCCCTCTCATTTTGCATTTATCGCTCTAGTGTTATTATTCTCCTCTTTCTTTAATTGTTGCTTCTTACCATCAATATTGAATTCCTCTCTTGAAAATGAAAGAAGATACAATTCAGAGTATAAGACATGAAAGACGATGAATAATTGAATATAAAATAAAGTAGACTATAAAATATTTATATGACATATACCTCAACATTCGATAGTGGCCACTATGTGGCTAGATGACCTGTATAAACAAAGCACATAAAATGTTACCATAGAAAATGGAATTGGAGAGGGATTCATCACGCATGCTAGGATTTTTTGTGTGCACACACATCATATTGCTCACTTCTAATTGTATAAAAAGAAAAGAGTATGCACAATGACATGTAGTGACATGTGGGTATCTATTTGACTCAATGATATGCTTGATTTTTTAACCCCTTTCAACCCTACCGCAATGAAATTAAGAGAGACAAGGACACAAGAAGGACTGTCAATAAATGAAATTAGAGACTTTAGAATGAAACCCAATTGTACCTGAATGTAATGATAAGTATTTGTAGCTTCCTAGTCACCCCTTGACTTACCTACAAATATAATTTTAGAAACAATCCTACTCCTGAAATGCTTCCCTATATGGATCATCTTTGTCCCCCCCTATTGATAGTTATTTTTCAAGGCAACATAATAGAACTCTCCAATTGCATCATCACCTTTCAAAACAATGTTGGATTATTTCTAGGTGATTGTTGAACCAGTCTCTACTCAGGTCCATGAAATCCTTGATTTGTCTCCGTCATAAAATCTCTTTTCGTAATAAAATTATAAATACCACATCTGCATTCCTCGTCCCCGACATACCAATTCTTTACAGTGGAATATTTTCTCATTTCTCCCTTGGTGCAATAGAGATCCACTATTGTGGCATGGAGATGATTGGTGTCATAAAATGGTATAATTCATCCTTCAATCTATGTCACAGAACTCCTCTCATCTACAAAAATAAGAGTCCTCTCAAAATGCTTGGTCTCCATCTCATTCATCCTGAAATAAATGGATATTTCCATGGATGACAAAGTGTGCTTAGAGATTTAATAGAAGGAGCTATCACTAAAAAAATAAAAATGCAATGTAGCATAATAGTTATCAGCAGGAGCAACAACCCTGCCAAGCTGCTTCCTAACTAGATAAAGATACTCCTAAATTACCTCTTATAACAAACAAAATATAACCTCAACTACCTATAGTGTCTACCTATGCATGGTAGCAATGAAAACACTTTCTAAAACAACATCTACAACAACATTGGTCAATCTCTTCTTCTAGTCAAGGGCATGCCCAACTTTTGAAAAGTATCAAGTAGGTGAGGGTCCACCTCATCCAGGCTCCTCTTCTTCTTCTACTCTCTTTGTTTAGGTTGAGAATAATGCCAAATTTATTTGAAATTGACGGGTGGGAAAAGTTATAAGACCATTGAGTTCTTCCATTTTTAATCATTGTCTGTAAGAATTGAATCTAAATTGCAAAAGTCGTTCAGGTTCCTTCTTTTTAGCTAAAATTAACCTAACATTTGGATAGTTGTAAGGTTTAATGGATCTAAGTATATTCTACTTCAAATATAGGAACGTGGTTTAAAACTGTAGGCATTGAGATCAAAATCTAAGGATGAAAAAAAAAAAAAAATTATGTTCATGATTACAAGAAATTTTAATTTCATGGAACAAAGTTTGAGGAAGGTCTAGAATTTGCATCCTACCAGAAATTTTTCTTGCATGACTTGAGCCCTTTTAATTTGGGCATGGTAGAGTCCATTACACAAACAATCAAGCACTAAAAAAAAGGTGAAAAGTATAAATAAAATTTCATGCATTCTTACCCTAGAAAAGTTAAGGAGGAGCGAACGGATCTGTGCAATAAGGACATGCAAAATTCTTACTTGTCCATTGCATTTTGATGAATTATTGGCTGCAATCAAGATCTTCATTATCATAATAATTAAACCCTTTGTACAATAAGGACATGCAAAATGCTTAATTGTGCATTGTCTATCATAATCATTAAAAACTTTGTACAATAAGGATATGCAAAATGCTTACTTGTGCATTGTCATTTGATGAATTGTTGGTCGCAATCAAGATCTGCATTATCATAATCATTAAACTCTCAACTCGAGATAAAATTTATGATTTGATCATATAAATCCTCAAAATTATTTACCCATAAGAACAAAAATCCTCTTTATTAAAAATGAAGAACAAAGTCCAAATTCATACCCATTTACAAATTACCAAAATATCATAATCATTAAACCCTCAAATCTAGATAAAATTTATGCTTTGATCATATAAACCCTCAAATTTATTTACCCATAAGAACAAAAATCATCTTTAATAAAAAGGAAGAACAGAGTCCAAATTCATACCCATGTACAAATTACCAAAATATCCACGCCCAATGACCTTTCCCTTATCATAATCATTAAACCCTAAACTCTACATAAAATTTATGCTTTGATTATATAAACCCTTGAAATTATTTACCCATACAAACAAAAATCCTCTTTAGTAAAAAGGAAGAACAGAGTCCAAATTCATTGTACAAATTACCAAAATATCATAATCATTAAACCCTAGACTCTAGATAAAATTTATGCTTTGATCATATAAAACCTAAAAATTATTTACCCATAAGAACAAAAATCCTCTTTAGTAAAAAGGAAGAATAGAGTACAAAATCATATCCATGTACAAATTACCAAAATATTCACCCCCAATGACCTTTTCCTTATCATAATCCTTAAACCCTCAACTCTACATAAAATTTATGCTTTGATCATATAAACCCTTGAAATTATTTACCCATACAAATAAAACTCCTCTTTAGCGAAAAGGAAGCACAAAGTCCATACCAATGTATAAATTACCAAAATATCCACGCCCAGTGACCTTGCGCTTCCTCCATCTAATCGTTGATGCTCTCCTAAGGTGTTTGTCATGCAAAATCCATCTCACGTTCGAATCCCGTGAAATCCATAGATCACATTGATGGCCTTCCTTCTTCTAGAGTTTCCATGTAGATATAGACAAGGCAGAGAAAAATACAGTGCGACAATGTGGTGTTTTAATCTGTGAACATTTTATTTGAACCAAGCCCTAAACTGGAAATGAAAAAGAAAATAAATATTTATAATAGAAAAAATAAAAGAAACATTTATAATATAAAATAAAATATATAAATTGCAATTGGGTTAAATGATTTATTTTTAATAAGAATTTGTTATTTTTTCCTAAAACCCTAAATTAAAAAGAAGAAGAAGAAGTTAAAAATGATATTGGGATGAGTGTAAACATTTAAATATGACCTCAATTAATAATAAAAGTTTAATTAATAAAAATAATAAAATTTAATTTGTTATATTTTGATTTTGTTATTAACTTGTGAATAGGCTTTGTTACAATACCATGGACCAATACCATGGCTTATCAATACTACAAGTCCAAAAACATAACTTATCTCACAACCAAAATATTTTACAACAATATGACAAGATTCTTAACCCTGGATATTCACCCCCACATTATGGTAAATATTATTAACTTGTAAAAAATAGCCTTTGTTACAATTCCAGGGGTCAATACCATGGATTATCAATACCAGGTGTCAAATATTTTACAACAACATGACAATATTGTTAACCATGGATATTCACCACCATGGATATTAACTTGTAAATCCTCTTTGTTACAATACCACGAGCCAATACCATGGCTTAATAAAATTAAGCTAAGATGGATCTATGTGGGTTATATATATATATATATATATATATATATATATATATATATATATATATATATATATATATATATATATATATATATATATATATATATAGGGAGAGAGAGAGAGAATCTACATAGATCCATCTTAGCTAAGGATCCAAAGGATGAGAGAAAGAAAATTGAATAATTATAATAGATTAAATATAGTGGATGATTTTTTAAAGTTTTTCATTATTTTATTTTCTTTGACATGATTGATCCAAAATATAGGTTTAATATTTTACAACCAATACCATGGGCCAATACCATGTCTTATCAATACTACAAGTCCAAAAACCATAACTTATTTCACAACTAAAATATGTTACCACAATATGACAAGATTCTTAACCATGGATATTCACCCCCACATTACGGTAGATATTATTAACTTGTAAAAAATAGTCTTTGTTACAATACCATGGGTCAATACCATGGATTATCAATACCACATGAGAAAAAAACATAAACTATTTCACAATAAAAATATTTTATAACAATACCACATGCCCAAAAAACATAAATTATTTCACAATGAAATATTTTATAACAATATGACAAGGTTGTTAACCATGTATATTCACCCTCACTTTACCATGGATAGTAACATGTAAATCCGCTTTGTTACAATACCATGCGCCAATACCATGGCTTATCAATACCATATGCCAAAAACCATAACTTATTTCATAGTAAAAATATTTTATTTTAATTTAATTTTACAACATTTTTTTAATTGAATCTAAAAGGGAAAATGTTACAATTTTAGATATATCTAAACCCTCTATCCTCACTACTCCTAAAAATATTATTATAGAAATTAAAATAAGGTTTTAATAAAATTAAGCTAAGATGGATCTATGCAAGTTCTATATATATATATATATATATATATATATATATATATATATATAGATATAGATATACCCATCATAGCTGAGGATCGAAGGGATGAGAGCAAGCAAATTGATTGATTATAATATATTAAATATAGTGCATGATTTTTTAAAGTTTTTCATTATTTTATTTTCTTTGACATTATTGATCCAAAATATAGGTTTAATATTTTACAACCAATTAAATTTTTCTAATTTAGATAATTTATTAAACACAATACAATGTGATCAAATTTAAGAGAGAGTTGGGGAGGGGGTGGAGAGAGGGAGCGAGATGGTGAAAAATTTGGAGGATAGAGAGAGAGAGAGAGTGATGGGGGAGAGAGTGTGAGGTGGGAGAGAGGGAGCGAGAGGAAGGAAGAGAGAGGAGAGAGAGAGAGAGATGGAGTTGGAGTGGGAGAGAGAAGGAGGAAAGAACAAAGACATAAAGAGATAGAGGTGGAGAGAGAGAGGAGTGAGAAGAGAAATATGGAGAGAGAGTGAGGGAGAGAGGAGAAGAGGGAAGAGAAATAAGAGGAGAGGATAGAGATAGGGAGAGAAGGGGAAGGGAGAGAGATGGAGACATAGAGAAGGAGAAGGACGGGGAGATAGTTATAGAGTTAGATGGAAGAGAGAGAGAGAGAGAGAGTGATTTGGGGGGGTAGAGATAGAGGGAGGTGGGAGAAAAGGGATAGAGAGGAAGGAATATAGAGAATAGGAGGGAGAGATGGAATTGGAGCGCGTAGGAGAGGGAGGGAACCAGAAAAACATAGAGGGAGAAAGGTGGAGAGATAGAGGGGGAGAAAAGGGATTCATGGAGAGAGAGTGAGGGAGAGACTAGGGTAGGAGGGAATAGAGAGAAGGATAGAGATAGAGAGGGAGAGAAGGGGAAGAGAGGGAGAGAGTGTGTGTGTATGCTTGGGGGGTGAGATAGAGAGAGGGAATAACAAAGAGACACAAATACAAATATAGATATTATATAGTATTATATAACCAACCTAGATCCATATTAACCCTATAACTATAAAGTGCCGAGAGGGATCCAATCTCTCGACGTGAAAACATTTCCACAAGTTTTGCACTAGGAAAAAAAGTTTGCACCTTGAGAGATTGGACCTCACTCAATGCTTGATAAATCTGTGGTTAAGATGGATGTAGGTTGGTTATTATGAAATTAAAGTAGCTTTTATTTGATACTATAGTATTAAAAATTAAAATTTCCCTTTAGATTAATTTCAAGTTAGAACTAGATCCAATTAGATTCAATGAATAGATTTTTAAAAAATACATAATTTTTTTTATTATTAAAAATATAGTTTTAAAATTACAAATTATTAGAGATACATAATGAAAATTTGGCTCACCTATACACCATGGGAGGATGAAGAAGTGTTTAAAGAAGGATAACCTTTCAACCAATCTTTAACAACATTTCAATCCCCTATCACTTGTAAGTTTAGATTGCTTGACACAATTAAGATGACTGAGAAAAAAAATTAATTCATATTATTGTAGTACTTGTTAGGTAGTTGTATTCTTGTTCTTAGAATAAATTAGTCACTCATGTTAGTCATTTTTAGTTTTATTACATATTATATAGTCACGTATTTTAACCCATGACTAAATTAGTGATTTACGTTAGTCGTTTTTAGTTTGGTCACTTAATATTGCTCATTTTTGGTAGTATTTCACTTGGAAAAACTGTGGAAACTAACATTTTTAGTCACCTAGTCACTAATTTCTCATTTTATACTAGTGGATTGAGCATAGATTAGTTAGGAAGAGATTTTCAACTCTTTTGTTGGATTTTTAAGATAATCCTTTAAGAGATTTCCTCCTCCACATTAGGAATCCAAGTAGGTGTATGTTGAATTTTTTTTTATTTTTTTCTAGGAGTTGGAAGCCACATATTTTTTATGACAATACTCGGGGTAATAGGAAATTTTGTTTTACCACACTCTTTAAGATGATTATTCTATGTTTGACATTGAATTTCATAACACACTAGGAAACAAACTCTTTAATGTTGAAAACTTCGGGCATAGACCTGGCCCGTGTAATTCCTGAACTCCACATCCTAGTTAAGCTTTTATCCTCTATTATATGTTTGGAATACCACTTGTATGATTCAGATCGATCAAACTCATGATAGTCAAATTTAAGGGTGTTGATTGTATCTCCACAATATATCTTCTTTATGACATACTTCGTTACATTGTAAGTTTCACGAAAAAAAATTGGTCCTATTAAATTAATATCCCATTTAAAGTGGGAACAAATAGTAGTAATGGTTAGATAAATCACCATCAGTTTATCATAATGTCATATGTGAAAATTTTATTTTATTAATGTGAATTTCCACTTAGATTTAAGTTGATAACATGGAATTTACAAAAACTACACGAGATTAATAATGGCATTAGTCCAAATGCATGAAGGATGTGGTGGTACTGAGACTTTAGATGCTCTCAAGCGTAGTAATTATATATGCAAATCAACTATTTAAATTTGCATATTAGATGATGAATAGTTCAAAAATAGGGACTCCATAGACGTAGGATGTGGGAGGTAATGAGGTGAAGTGCGCAGAGGTTTATTTCTTCCAAATTCATGGAAAAATGTCTAAGTTATAATTTAAAGGTAAAATATTTATGGAAATTATTAAGCATTGTAGATGTGGAAGGAAACTTGAAGATTACATAAATGTGGATGCAAAGTGAGTAATTTGAACTTACAAGTGAAAAATGGGTGACATGGAATTGTAGGATGTAGAGTATTCTATTTGTTTTTTTATTCCCATGATAAATACTCCTGCAAATAATGAAATAGACTGTGTGGAAAGGGGGTGAGATCATGATAATGTGGGGATGCATTGATGTGTGGAAAATAATGTGGGACGTTAAATTTGTGAAAAAAAAGCTAAGTGTTGGAGTTGTTAGGGTCCTATAATAATAGGATTCATAATTTTGAATTGACTATGATTAGTCTTGTAATATTGTACATACTTTTGCTTTTTGCAAAATATTTTCCCATATTAAAATAAAAAATGTAAAGAGGGTGAAGTCCTAAAGGAAAAATCAAAGGACTAAGAGAAAAGGATAAAAAAGGAAATAAAATATGAATCCCACCAAAAAAAGATAAAAAATATATTTTGAAAGTGATGCAAATTCAAATACCACTACTTTTTACTTTACTTTGCAAAATAAGATTGTGTGCAACTTGTCAAAAATACCATAATCCATGATGGTCAAATAGTTTAATCTTGATTCAGTCATGCTTTAAATTTCATGCTAATAGATAGAGAACAAAGATCTAGCCAAACTGTTTGACCTTGGCAGATCATTAGTTAGGTATAGAATAATAATGAGCTCCAAAGTTTAATTTGAGGCATTGGAAAGTCACAAGGTTAGAATTAGATAGTTTTCTTACAAAGGAAAAGGAAATAAGGGGTCAACAAGCTCAAATGCACCCAGTAAATGAAGAAAAAATGTTAGGGTAAATGATGGGTAGGGAGAAGTAGTTTTCAAAAGGTATGGAGAGCATCAATTGGCTCATTTCTGTTGGCATTATGATTCAACTGTTGTCCTTGATGGCAACTCACTCAGAGGTTGGTACAGATGCTCAGAAGTTGGTACAGGTGATGGCAACTTAATCAGAAGACAGATTCTAGTACAGCTTGCCAAGGAAGTTCATACACGCAGGTTTGTTAAGCCCAAGTCGCGTGTACACGCATGTTGGCTTCAGAAAAAGCGCGTGTATGTGGAAAAGTACCTTTGGTCCATGGCGGTTAGTCCTTGGAAGTTGTGCCTATGGTTTCGGACCATTGTGTCTCGACGGGCGTGTCGATCCCTAGTTTTGAAGTTGATGGTATTGTGTTTCTATGGTTTTGGCTCTTGGTATTGAACAAGGCCTAAGGCTATATAAGGAGAAGACCACTAGGCAAAGAGTATGTGTGTGGGTGTCTGACGCAGTGAGAGGATCTGGTATTGCTGGTTATCTGTTCGGGACGCTTGACAAGGGTCGGATCTGACAGCAAAGGCAGAAGTAATCATTTCTAGATCTGCACGCGGGTTGCCTTTGGAGAAAGCGCGTATACACGCGGTTTTGGTACAGTGAAGTAGCGTATGCATGATAAGGGTTGATATTTCAGGTTGTTGCTGATTCTGGTGGTTGTTGCAGAGTTCTAGATTCTGGTTTGGGTTCTGTGTTCTTGATGACAGGGTTTCAGTGATTCGGTATTGGGTTGTTTAATGAATTATGATGCAAGTATAAGTTGATGATTGTATTGCGGTAATGTTTGCTTTGTACTCTTGGATCCAGTATGAAAATTGATGAAACGTGGTCCCTGAAGGTTGTAGGGTCAGCACCTACGTACTAGTAAATGGATCAGCTAGTACAAGAGCTGAGGGGGTTGTAGCTCCCTTCCAGAAGTAGTTGGAAAACGAAAGAGAGGGTTGTAGCCCTCTGCAGGTTGTAGCCTGCATACTGGTAAAGGACTGCACCAGTATATTGTAAAAGAAGTTTCTCATTAAAGAAGAAAGAGACGAATTGCAGCAGGTGGTTTTCACCCACATTGGGTTTCCACCTTATATCATGATGTTCATGTGTGTGGCTCTTGTGTGATGTTCTGTTCTGTTATACTGCACCTGTTTACTGTTAAATTGCTTAATAATGTTCTGATGCATTTACTGAAGATAAGATTAACTGAATCATAAGATATCTGCATATACGCTAGTTGCTTTAGACACAGTCGCGTGTACACGCGGATTCACTTAACTGTAGTCGCGTATATGTTTCTGAGTATGAAATTGAAAAGGTTTTATTGATCTGATAATACTGATTCACCCCCCCTCTCAGTATTATTTCCAACAATTGGTATCGGAGCAGGTCCTTCAGAGGAAGCTTGATCGCTTGAAGGAAAAGATCCATCAAAATGGCTAATCCAGAAAGAGAGGCACACATCAGGCCACCAGTCTTTGACGGGAACAATTTTACTCACTGGAAGATAAGAACCACTGCATATCTACAGTCTCTTGGAGCAGAAGTTTGGGGACTCGTAGAAGGAGGATACAAATTCCCATCAGCAACTCCTACAGATCCAGCAGAGAAAAAGCAATATGAGCTCAATGCCAAAGTAGTTAATGTCCTATTGAGTACTTTGACTCAATCAGAATTTATGAAGATCATGCATCTCAAATCAGCTAAGGAAATATGGGACAAAATCGTTACAAGCTACGAAGGAGATGATCAGGTAAAAATAGCGAAGCTTCAAACTCTCAGAATCCGGTATGAAACTCTTAAGATGCGAAGTAATGAAAGCGTAGCTAATTATTTCCTGCGTATGGATGAGATTGTGAATTGTATGAGGGATCTGGGTGAAGAATTTGAGGAAGTTGTCTTAGTTCAAAAGGTTTTGAGATCTCTGTCTACTAAATTTGATTCTAAAGTATCTGCCATAGAAGAAAAGGAGAATGTGCGGAAAATTACCATGTCACAGCTTCACGGGATCTTAACTGCTTTTGAAATGCGACAAGAGGTACCACCAGAGGCCGCATTCGAAGTGTCAGAGGAAGAAGATGAGGTAAATTTTGTCAAGAATCTTGAACGGGGAACTGGACGGTTCAAAGATAAGCTACCTTTCAAATGTTTTCTATGTGGTAGAGTTGGTCACTATGCTGCTAGATGTCCTCATAACAAAGAAAGGATATATGAAGAAGATGGTAGAAGCTATTATTCCCATATTAAAAGTTCATTAAATGATAGTGAAGATATTAGAAGTCTCATGGCACACAAGAAGAAGAATGCTTCATCCAATAATAGCGAGGATATTAAAAGTCTCATGGCACATGAAGAGAAGAATGCAGAAACTGAAGAAGCTGCCAAATTAAAAGAACTATTGGAAACAGAAACCAGGGTAAGGGAGAGATTGCAGGATATAGCAAAAGATCAGAGCACAACTATTCAGAGACTTGAATCAAAGATCCTCTCTCTAAAAGAAGATTTTGAAGATCAAGAACATGAAGTGATCAAACTAAAGCGACAAGTGGAAGAAGGGAGAAAAGTTGAAGAAGACCTAAGGAAGCAGTATCTGAAAAAGGAAGAACAACATCAGGTTGAGGTAAATATCTTGAAAGGTAAACTAGAAGAAAAGGATAAGCTCTTACGATTTCAAGATAGTTCTAAAGTCTTGGATGATATTCTTAATAGTCAAAGATCTCCTGCTATCAAGACTGGTCTCGGTTTTCATGAATATGTTGAAGGTGAATCTAGTTCACAAGGTGAAGCAAGAAACTCTAATGAGAAATCTGAAATACTCAAGGAACAACCAAGGAAAGAAATTTCTCAAGGAAGATCCTTTACTCCTAACTATGGACGTGATAGACGATTATTTCCTCCACTGAATAATGTTGAATGTTATGTATGTCATAATCTTGGACATGTTGCAGCCAGATGCAGAAGTAGAATGGTTCAAGAAAGATCATCGCATCCCAGGTATTTCAGAGGGTATTGCTTTGCTTGCAATGCATATGGACACAAAGCAATTGATTGTGATAGAAGGAACATGAAAAATATAAGGTGTTATACATGTAACAACTATGGGCATAAAGCAAGGGAATGCAGGAGCAGATTTCAAAATTCAAGACAAGGGGACCATACATCATCACAGTTGCAGGAATTAAAGAAGACAGAGACAGAAAGGTGTGGGATAACTCAGTCAACTAACATAACAGACACAGGGGAATCTGAAAGTGATGAAATTCAGTATTCCATCCTGCATACGCTGATATAATGAAGACAAGTCGCGTATATACGCGAGTTACAGGCTGAAAAGTCGCGTATATGGAGAAAGGGCAGCAGAACAGACCCAGGATCAGTCATGGTTGGCTCAGGCTCAGGGGGAGCAGAACAGACTCAGGAAATGGTTCAGACATGGTTGGCTCACACTCAGGGGGAGAATATTCTTCAAATAATGCATTGTTGACATTATGGTTAGAAGTTGTAGATAAAGTCTTGGTCTAGATATTTCATCACTATGTCATGTATCTCTTTGTGATATCTCTTTTATGATGTCAAGGTCATGTAACGGCCTATGTTGGTTTCCCCACTATGCCTGGGATGAATGATGAAATGTTTATGTATTGTCATGAGTAAACTCTTAATGTATCTCCACATGGTTAGGTGGATGAGTCAATATTGGTATATCTCCACTAGGTTGGGTGATGAATGTATGTATTGAGTCTTTGGTGATAGGAAGGTCTTCTATAATGTATAAGTCTTTGTTCTTCTTGAAGAACATCTTTTGCAGATCTTGCCTACAGTCAAGGGGAGCATGAACAGCACAATTCAGCAAGAGCAGGATGGATAGATTGGTACACTTTGGCATACACAAAGGGGGAGCACATTTGGAGATTTCAGCATGTACTCAGGGGGAGTATGGACAGCAGTATGGACAGCAGAAGGTATACCAAAGAAGAGAATATCTTGGTCCACCCTTTGCCCTTGATGTCAAAGGGGGAGAGTGACTTGGTGTGGTGGTTGCCATCAAGTCCAAAGGGGGAGATTGTTGGCATTATGATTCAAGTGTTGTCCTTGATGGCAACTCACTCAGAGGTTGGTACAGATGCTCAGAAGTTGGTACAGGTGATGGCAACTTAATCAGAAGACAGATTCTAGTACAGCTTGCCAAGGAAGTTCATACACGCAGGTTTGTTAAGCCCAAGTCGCGTGTACACGCATGTTGGCTTCAGAAAAAGCGCGTGTATGTGGAAAAGTACCTTTGGTCCATGGCGGTTAGTCCTTGGAAGTTGTGCCTATGGTTTCGGACCATTGTGTCTCGACGGGCGTGTCGATCCCTAGTTTTGAAGTTGATGGTATTGTGTTTCTATGGTTTTGGCTCTTGGTATTGAACAAGGCCTAAGGCTATATAAGGAGAAGACCACTAGGCAAAGAGTATGTGTGTGGGTGTCTGACGCAGTGAGAGGATCTGGTATTGCTGGTTATCTGTTCGGGACGCTTGACAAGGGTCGGATCTGACAGCAAAGGCAGAAGTAATCATTTCTAGATCTGCACGTGGGTTGCCTTTGGAGAAAGTGCGTATACACGCGGTTTTGGTACAGTGAAGTAGCGTATGCATGATAAGGGTTGATATTTCAGGTTGTTGCTGATTCTGGTGGTTGTTGCAGAGTTCTAGATTCTGGTTTGGGTTCTGTGTTCTTGATGACAGGGTTTCAGTGATTCGGTATTGGATTGTTTAATGAATTATGATGCAAGTATAAGTTGATGATTGTATTGCGGTAATGTTTGCTTTGTACTCTTGGATCCAGTATGAAAATTGATGAAACGTGGTCCCTGAAGGTTGTAGGGTCAGCACCTACGTACTAGTAAATGGATCAGCTAGTACAAGAGCTGAGGGGGTTGTAGCTCCCTTCCAGAAGTAGTTGGAAAACGAAAGAGAGGGTTGTAGCCCTCTGCAGGTTGTAGCCTGCATACTGGTAAAGGACTGCACCAGTATATTGTAAAAGAAGTTTCTCATTAAAGAAGAAAGAGACGAATTGCAGCAGGTGGTTTTCACCCACATTGGGTTTCCACCTTATATCATGATGTTCATGTGTGTGGCTCTTGTGTGATGTTCTGTTCTGTTATACTGCACCTGTTTACTGTTAAATTGCTTAATAATGTTCTGATGCATTTACTGAAGATAAGATTAACTGAATCATAAGATATCTGCATATACGCTAGTTGCTTTAGACACAGTCGCGTGTACACGCGGATTCACTTAACTGTAGTCGCGTATATGTTTCTGAGTATGAAATTGAAAAGGTTTTATTGATCTGATAATACTGATTCACCCCCCCTCTCAGTATTATTTCCAACAATTTCATATTACTAACTTCCTTCCAAACTCATTCTCCCTTTCAAGAAAACCCCTTCGCTATTCATGTTCCCTTGTTCTAACACATTCCCCTTCCTAAAACCCTTTTGCTAGCTTAAGAACCCATTCCCATAATTAACACCCTTCCCTTAAGGTAATCTTGTGAACCCCCCCCCCCCCCCCCCCCCACCGATATTATTTAACTTATCCCTAATGTGTTTCTAACACTCGCTCTCATATTTCCCCAAGACCCCTTTATATTATTTTAACCTACAGTTTTGATATATTTATTCCCCGCCATATAATCCCAACCCTCACTATATTAAACCTTCGCAATATGTATTATACCCCTCCGCATACAATATCCCCGGGTCTCACTTCTTTAAAATCCCGCTATCATTTAAACCTTCGCCTATCTATAAACCGACCCCATACCCCGACTCATCCCTCACAACTCTGCCACCTGATAACCCTCCGATCACCAACCTCCAGATCCAATGGCCTGCATTCCATATTGCACACTCTGATGTCCGACTCTTAACATCACAAAAGCACACGAGATTAGCAATTTTCCCAGCCCGCCTTTTTGTTACATGGCAGCCCCACATTATATCGCATCCTCCAAAATAATACCACCCCACCACTCAAAATTGGTGCAATAAACCACCTTACCGCCTCCTCCCATCAGATGAAACCGCCCTGTTGTTTAAAGTTTAACCCCGTGCCCAAAGATTAACCACTGTTGGTTAAAAACAGAAGAAGTCGCCCTTTTCAATCTTTTCACTATTATTCTGTAGCAATTGCAGAAAAGGACATCTACCAACCTATTCCAAAGCGCCAAAAGATATCCTGAACTATTTTGAGTCGTTTTACAACCACAATTCAAACTTTACTACTAGAAGACATTGTCAACTATGAATTGAAGCAAAATAAAGACCATTGAAACCTTAGAAATCATCCACTAGCCCCAGAGAACCCTTCTGCATACCAAAGCTTCCTTTTCCAGGTACTCCTAAATTGTCGAAGGCCTGTACTTAAAGCTTTGCACATAATTTCTAATAGGTTAATCAATTGAACCAATTAAAAGCCTTGCCAACCTAAAGAAAGCCATTGTTGCATCCAAAACCCTTTCTGTAGACAATATTCATCTTTTCACACTATTCAGAAGTCCTAAGCCTACTTCTTAAGCTAGATAATAATAAATTGAATAAAATAAACAAATCTATGGCTTCCCAAAGCATTCTAGATGTAAAACCCCTGCAAACTCCTCACCTAGATGTTGGTCACCTCCCATTGGCCGATAAATATTTCCAGATCAAAGACACAACCTCCCCTAGCAATCTGTTAAAACTCCACTGCTAGAGCAAAGATAAATTCCTCAACTAGAATGATGATATTCAGCTATGGGAGTCAAATTTACCCAAATAATTATTCCCACAGGTATACCACTTCCTTGAAATCATCCCCCTATGCCAACTCTGCTATATCCCTAGTCAAAGAGCCATAGTCTCTCCTAACTAGCAAATTTTGTTCACAATCATTGTAGGATCAGTAAATGAGATGTTGTAGATCCAGCCAAAGCCTAATGAAACCCCATTTTCTATTGAAAACCTGATTGATCTGTACCTAAATCTTGACCTTCCCAAGAGATCCCAAATTTTTTAGACTTTCCTCCTAGAAAAGGTTCAAGTTCATACAAACAGCCCTCCATATTCTGCCACCTTTTTCTCTGAGAGAGCCAGATAGATTATAACCATGATGTTTTGTATTCTAGGATATACCACTAATGAACATGTAGATGAGACTATACTTGGTTTCCTTTTCTATTTTTTTCCCAGGCAAGCCTCCAGCTATAGTTTTCATTTTTTCCCAATTCTTAGTAGAAAGAACCCGTGATAAATTGATCAGATTGCCAAATGAAAGAGTATTCAAATACCCTTCAGTATTTTTCCATATGTTTCTATACTTCCAGTCAAAAAGGTTTACAGTTAACATCCAAAAACTGGAAACTAAGGGCAATCCTAGATTTGTTATCTTTTGGACAAGCTTAATTAAAAAATATTCCAATGTTTTCAACTACAAGGATTTCATTTATTCCTTTGTTCACCCAGTGCTTAACATGCTAAGCAGTAGCAATCAACCCAGGGTCAGTGATGAAATAAAGAAACTTTTACAGTTGTCCAAACATAGTAGAATAGGAGACTGGTATTTATACCAGAATTACACTGAAGTTAGGGTGTATGGATGTCAACTTACTCCATATAAGCTACCCAAATATCTCCCCATGAGGATATTTGCACTAGAATATTTCAGGCATATCATAAATTTATATAATGTTAATTTTCTATCAGCGAAGAAGAAAACACAATTTAAAATCAGGAACCAACTTGGTCCTTTTATCTGCAATAATAGGGAGGCTGGAGAGGAAGCAGAAACATGTTTACAAGAAATGAAGTTCAATGGTAGTTTCAAATGGAAGTATGATCCTTTGGGTGTCATAAACAAACTGAGACTCAAGAGTCAAGTTCAAATTGAGCCCTTTTATGCATGAGTCCAAGCCAGAGATTGAAATATATGCCAACCAAACAGAATGGTTGGAAAACACCTTACTGGATATGGAGGAGCAAATGGACGTTAGCTCCATTCTACATACTCTATCCCTATGGGACCTAAATACAAAAAGGACTAGAGAAGAAGGTTCTTGCTCAAACAAAGATACAACAGATAACAAATTTTAAATAATGTATAGTAAAAGAACAAAGTTGAATCCACTAAATGAGAAAGAAGAATTAGTTGATACAATTGAGAATCATTGATACAAACACTGTAATTAAAGAAAATCCACTTCCATCAGTTTCAAAGGAAACTCATCCGCCTTCAACTTCAAGTGCTCAGATCATCATGAAGCAGCATACTGTTGAAGTCTCTTCTTCAAGTGAACCAATGGACAGGGAAATAGACATCAAAGAAAGGTACAAAGATATTAAGGCCAAAAATGAAGAAATAAAAGCTGAAATACATTCATGGTACTTGAAGCAGACTCCTGGCAGCCAAAATAGATTACTTTCTGCATTTGATTATAAGAGAAGAAAAATGCAGATGACCTTTTTGCAACCCATAGTACAACATCCTAAGCCATGAGCAGATTACAGAAAGACAGATTATGAGATCCCTGCCAAAGATGTTCATCCTATAGACCAAATAGAGTTTCATAAGAAAGTAGGAGAAATGCTATACTCAACTATGACCGACAAATCCATGAGTGTACAAACACTACAAAATTCTCTAGATAATATCAAAGCAGAGTTAAAACTAGAGAAGGCATCCTCAAAAGCTAAAGATAACATAATTAAAGCCCTTGAATATTTGGTTATTGAAGTGGGACATGATCTAAAGAATGTCAAAGGTACAGAAGAACTCATTAAGAAAAAGAATTCAAACATTGTTGCATTGAAGAAGAAGCTAAAATTGCCTCCTACTGAACATCGATAGACCAAGGAAGTTCTATAGAATCAAAACCAAAAAGATGAGATGATGGACCTCATTCTTCAATTAACTGCTCAATTAAGAGAAATGGAAAATGAGATGGATACGTTAGTGCAAGAGAAAAAGGCCAGCATGGAAGCAGTTACTGTCACTACTATTCCTACAGTCAATACACCAGTTCCTTCTACTTTAGCAGTTTCAACAGCCACAACAGTTCCAGTAGCTACAACACTTCCCACTACATCAACAACTACATCAGTTACAGAATCATCTACAATAACAACTCATCCTAGTCATGAAGGAGGTAAATTAATCAAATCTATGCAGGATATGTCCATCCAAACAAATGAAATAAATAGACTTAAAGATCAAATAAAATTTCTAGAGGATGAAAAAAAGCTATTTCAAATCATGCATAAGGATGAAACACAAAAGTCAAACAGATTGACTAAGAGAATACAAAAGTTAGAAAAAGAATTGACATTGAAAGAACCACTTGCCCAAGAAATGTTGGCGTTATGAGACAAGTGTCGTCCTTGATGGCAAATCACACTGATAACAAATCATAGTGCAGAAGGATAGCAGCAAAGAATTGATGATCAGTCTGCAAGTATGAAGAAAAATATATACACGCTGGTTCACTATATACCAAGTCGCGTATACAAGCAGGTTCACTATATACCAAGTCGCATATACGCAGGTTCTCTATATACCAAGTCGCGTGTACACGCTGGTTGGCTTCAGTAAAAGCGCGTGTATGTGGAAAACTTATCTTTGGTCCACGACGGTTATTCCTTGGAAGTTGTGCCTATGGTTTTGGACCTTGGTGTCTCGACGGACGTGTTGATCCCTAGTTTTGAAGATGATGGTATTGGATTTCTATGGTTTTGGCTCTTGGTATTGAACAAGGCCTAAGGCTATATAAGGAGAAGGAAATCATTAGGCAAGTGTATCTAAGAAGTCTTGAATATCTGATGAAGTATTAGATCCAGTACGCAGGTTATTGGTTGATGATGTATTGCTTGATCTGAGCTAAGGAGAGATCTCATCGGTTGATGGAGAACAAGATCTAAGGAGAGATTGGGATCAAATGGTTTGAAATGAACTATCTTTATATGGTTGATTATGCGTATTTCTAGATCTGCATACTGACGCAATGTTATGTTCTGGGTATAACTGATATCTGGTACAGCTGCAAGTTATGAAAAATTATTTTTAGATCTGCACGCAGGTTGTCTTCGGTAAAACCGTGTGTATACGCGGGTTGCCTTCATTGAAGTAGCGTATATCTTTTGGAGCTTGATTTTTGGGTTGCAGCTGGGTCTGACTGTTATTGCAGAGTTCTGTAGTCTGCTCTGTGTTCTGGTGACTGGGTTTGACAAGGTTTCAGTGGTTCAGTGATTGTTGGTTGTTTTGTAATCTGCTATGAAAGTTGAATGAATTGTGGTCTTCAGATTGTAATGTTGTTCTTCAGGAATATCCAGTCTGAAAATGTATGAAAAGTGGTACCTGAAGGAAAGAAGATTGTAGGCCAGCACCTACGTACTAGTATCTTAGCTAGTACAAGAGCAAAGGGGGTTGGAGCTCCCTTCCAAGGAAGTTTGGAGAACGAGAGAAGGTTGAAGCCTTCTGCAGGTTGTAGCCTGCGTACTGGTATAAGGCTGCACCAGTACAAAAGATTGTAAACTGAAGTTCTTATTAAAGAAAGATAGAGATGACTTGCAGCAGGTGGTTTTCACCCACATTGGGTT
The DNA here is from genome assembly GCA_031772625.1 of Pinus tabuliformis. Lineage (NCBI taxonomy): Eukaryota > Viridiplantae > Streptophyta > Pinopsida > Pinales > Pinaceae > Pinus > Pinus tabuliformis. The sequence goes on along the minus strand of CM062816.1, from coordinate 1,822,224,482 downwards.
TCCACCTTATATCATGGTGTTCATGTGTGTGGCTTTTGTGTGATGATCTGTTCTGTTATACTGCATCTGTTTACTCTTAATATGGTGAATAATGACCTGATGCACTTAACTGAAGATAAACTAACTGAATTATAAGTTTTCTGGTTATACGTTGTTTTCTTTAGACACAGTAGCGTGTACACGCTGGTTCACTTAACTGAAGTAGCGTATATGTTTCTGAGCATTGAAAAAGTTTTATTGATCTGATAATACTGATTCACCCCCCCCTCTCAGTATTATTTCCAACAATTGGTATCAGAGCAGGTCCTTGAGAGAAGCTTGATCGATTGAAGGTAGATCGTTCATCATGAGCAACTACGAGAGAGAAGCATCAATCAGGCCACCGGTTTTTGATGGGACAAACTTCAATTATTGGAAGGTAAGAGTTACTGCCTATCTTCAATCTCTTGGTACAGAAGTTTGGGACATCGTAGAAACAGGCTACGCTTTTCCTTCAGCTACTCCTACAGATGCAGCTGAGAAAAAGAAGTATGAAACAAATGCGAAAGCAGTCAGTACCCTATTAGGATGTATATCCCAAATGGAATTCATGAAGGTAATGCACTACAAATCCGCAAAAGAGATATGGGACAAAATTGTCATGAGCTATGAAGGAGATGAACAAGTAAAGCGTGCTAAACTTCAAACTCTCAGGATTCAGTATGAGACTCTCAAGATGTATAATGATGAAAGTGTGGCTAACTATTTTCTTCGGGTAGATGAGATTGTTAATTGTATGAAAAATTTGGGTGAAGAAATAAAAGAGGCTATAGTGGTTGAAAAGGTTCTAAGATCATTGTCCCCCAAGTTTGAATCTAAAGTATCTGCAATAGAAGAAAAGGAAAATCTACGAATTCTTACTATGTCTCAGTTACATGGAATTCTAACTGCTTATGAAATGAGAAAGGGAGGTCCATCAGACAGAAGAGAAGCTGATTTCAAGGCATCAGGCAAAGAAGATTATTATGAAGCAAGCCACGTCCCAGAAGCAGAGGAAGAAGAATCAAATTTTGTCAGAAATCTTCAAAGGGGTTCTGGAAGTTTCAGAGGTAAGTTACCTTTTAAATGCTTTGCTTGTGGAAGAGTAGGTCATTATGATGCAAAATGTCCTTATAAGGATAAAGGAAAGGAACCTGCTAGATGGAACAAGAAACAGAGTGCAAATAAGAAAAGCTACTACACTCATGAAGATAGTGATGGTCTATCGAATAGTGATGAAGATGAACGAGGTAATGAATATAAGTTGTTAATGGCATTTGAAGATGATGATTATATGGATGCTATAGATGTGGATAACCTTTATGATGAAAGTACAAGACTCAAGAGATGTATAGAAGAAAAGAATATGATCATTGATACTCTACAATTTCAAATTGATGAAAAGGAAAAACATCTTGAAAAACTAGAAGGTGAAATTGTTGGTCTTAGAAAAGAGATTGAGAAAACAAAAGCTATTAATCTTAAATTTGTTAAAGGATCTGAAACCTTGGATGAGATTATCAATGTGCAGCGATCTCCTCTGATCAAGACAGGTCTTGGATATAATGGAGAAACATCTCAAGCCTCTACCTCTAAAAGTTATCTTGATGCAGCAAGGAAAAGCGAGCAAAGGCCAAATAAAAGTAATCAAGTGAATCAGGGACAGTTTACCTCAAGAACAAATAAAGACCATCAAGAAATTTGGGGACAAACTGCGTTAAGGACAAACAGAAGCTACAATCAGCCACAGGTAAAATCTTCCCAATTTGCTCCAAGAATAAATAGAAGCTACAATCGGTTGGATGATAGATCTGATTATCGCAGAAGTTTCTTTAATGGCAAATGCTTTTCTTGCCATAACTTCGGTCACAAAGCAGCTCAATGTGTTGCATACAAGACAATCATGACTAGAGAAGCTCAAAAGCAAGGGAGAATGACTGAAACCATGAAAAGGACTTATAACAACTTTTCGGTTCTTGAAAATGAAGTTGAATGCTCTATTTGTAATAACTTTGGTCATGAAGACTCTGAATGCAGGAGCAGGTTCCGGAAGACAATTCATAAGGAGCAAAACTCAAATGTCAGAACATGGAAAATAAAGGAACCACAACCAGAAAGATGTGGGATAGCCTTTTATGCAGAAGGTCAAGAAAGTCTATGGTACATTGACAGTGGATGTTCGAAGCATATGACAGGGGACAAAGAAAAGCTTGAGTCATATACCGCATTAGAAAAGGGGAAGAAAGTTTCTTTTGGAAACGATATCTCTGCAGCCATAAAAGGAAAAGGTGTGGCTCCATTGAAAGAGAAGGTCAAAGCTGGAAATGTTTTGTATGTTGATGGATTGAAGCATAATCTTCTGAGTGTCAGTCAGATGTGCGATCAAGGAACAGAGGTAATATTTAGATCAAATGGATGTTGTGTTCGTGATCTTGATACAGGTAAAACAGTGATCAAAGGAAGAAGGACTCCAAATAATCTATACATATTTGAAGAAGGACCACAACAATGCTATTTGAGCAAGGATGATGAACACTGGCTATGGCATCGAAGGTTGGGGCATCTAAGCTTTTCACAAATAAGGAAAGCATGCAAATATCAGGCAGTTCGTGGTCTTCCAGATATCAAAATTCCAGACAACACTATATGCAAATCTTGTCAGTTTGGGAAGCAAACCAGAACTAACTTTCCAGAGAAGGAAGGATCAGCCAGCATACCTCTTGAGCTAGTCCATACAGATGTATGCGGTCCATTTAGGAAAAGGACACCTCGAGGAGAAGAATATTTGATATTATTCATTGACGATTTCTCCAGGTTTGTCTGGTTAGGGCTTATGAAGCACAAAGATGAAGCATTCGAAAAATTCAAATCCTTCAAAGCCTTGGTTGAAAATGAATCAGGACACAAAATTAAGTGCCTCAGATCTGACAGAGGTGGGGAGTTTACCTCAAACGAATTTTTCGATTTCTGTGAAGAACATGGGATAAGAAGAGAATTCTCTACAGCTAGAACTCCTCAGCAAAATGGGGTGGTGGAAAGAATGAACAGAACAATCCAACAAATGGCTCGTGTTATGCTTGATGAATCAAGTACTCCCGCAACTTTCTGGGGTGAAGCTGCACATGCTGCAGTTATTATTCTTAACAAAACAAATGTCCGAGTAAATAGCAATCAAACACCTCATGAGCTCTGGAGTGGTGAGACTCCTTCGGTGAAGCACTTCAAAATGTTATATTAAGAATACTGATGAGCAACTTGGCAAACTTGAACCAAGAGCAGATGAAGGCATTCTTCTTGGTTATTCTCCACATAGCAAAGCATACAAGTGCTACAATAAAAGACTTGGCAGAATTGTTGACAGCATTGATGTAGTGGTTGATGAGAAGGGATATATTCCTAGGCAAGTTCATCATGAAGACATTGAAGAAGATGAAGGCTACACTCAAAGGCAGAATGATGAAGAAGAAGAACCTCAAGAAGAACCAGAGGAGCAGGCAAGAATAGAAGAGAAGACTCCATCCAGATATGTTCAAAAGAATCATCCAAAATCTCAGATTGTGGGGCAGAAAGAAGCAGGAATACAAACAAGAAGAAGAATTGCAGAAACTTCAAGCTATTTCACATTACTCTCTTCCACTGAACCACAAAATGTGAAAGAGGCATGCAAAGATGAATGCTGGGTCAAAGCAATGGATGAAGAACTTGAGCAGATCGAAAAGAACAACACTTGGGAACTGGTTCCTGGACCAAAAGATAAGAATGTCATAGGGACAAAATGGGTCTTCAAGAATAAATTGAATGAAAATGGAGAAGTAATTAGAAACAAGGCCAGACTTGTTTGTAAAGGGTATGCGCAGCAAGAAGGGATAGATTTTGAAGAGACCTTTGCTCCTGTAGCAAGACTTGAGGCCATTCGAATGTTCCTTGCTCTCTCAAGCTTTCAAAACTTCAAGGTATTTCAAATGGACGTGAAATCAGCCTTTCTGAATGGAGACTTAGAAGAAGAAGTATATATTGAGCAGCCAGATGGTTTCATTCTTGGGAATGATCCAAACCTTGTATGCAAATTAAAAAATGCTCTCTATGGTCTCAAACAAGCTCCAAGGGCTTGGTACTATCGATTGGACAAATATCTTCACCAACAAGGCTTTTCAAAAGGAGCAGCAGATAGCAATCTCTATATACAAATTGAAAATAACAAATTGCTAATACTTGTTGTTTATGTAGATGATATTATCTTTGGCAGCAATGAAGAGACTATGAGTCAAAACTTTGCCTTGGTTATGCAGAAAGAATTCGAAATGTCACTACTTGGAGAATTGACATACTTTCTTGGATTGCAAATCCAACAAAATGAAGGAGGCATCTTCTTGTCTCAAACCAAGTACCTCAAGCAGATCTTGAAGAAGTATGGCATGGAAGATTCAAAGCCAGTATGTACACCCATGGTTACAGGATGCAGCCTCAGTGCAAATGATGAATCAGCAGCAGTTCATCAACCAACTTATAGATCCATGATTGGGAGTTTGCTTTATTTGACAGGTACCCGACCAAACATCATGCATGCAGTCGGAATAGTTGGGAGATTTCAGGCAAATCCAAAGGAGACTCATCTTCAGGCAGCGAAGAGAATCTTCAAATATCTTCAAGGGACACAAAATTATGGATTATGTTATCCTAGAGATACAGATCTCACACTTCATGCTTATACAGATGCATATTGGGCCGGAAGCGTGGATGACAGGAAGAGCACAAGTGGTGGTGCATTCTTTATGGGCTCCAGATTAGTATCTTGGTTCAGCAAGAAACAAAGTTCGATTGCCTTATCTACAGCTGAAGCAGAATATGTGGCTGCGGCATCTTGTTGCACACAACTTCTTTGGATGATGCAGACCTTGCAGGATTTTCAAATCACTTGCACTTCACCAGTCTCTATCTTATGTGATAATACAAGTGCAATCAGCATTTCAAAGAATCTAGTCATGTACTCAAAGACCAAGCACATACCAATCAAGTACCATTTTCTTCGGGAACAAGTGCTTGAGCAGAAGGTCAAGTTGGAGTATGTTCCTTCTAAGGATCAAGTTGCTGATATTCTCACAAAACCACAGCCCAGGGAAACTTTTGAATATCTCGGACAAAAACTGGGAGTAGTTGATGCTTCATCCTGCTGATTTGGTATACGCAAATTACGTAAGGGATATCCGCGTATATACGCCGATTTATGCTGGGAAAGTCGCATGTATGGTGTACGTGTGTTGCAGAAAGCATATCCGCGTGCATGCGTTGTTTTCTGCAGGAGAAGTCGCGTATATGGAGTTCTGAACAGCAAGGGCAGATTCCGGTCGGAGAAGGTCTGAGATGGGTATGCCAGAATTCTTCAGGCACAGGTTCAGGGGGAGCAGCAGGCACAGGTTCAGAGGGAGCAGATTAAAGTCTCATAAAGCATTATTGGCATTTAGATGCTTTTGGTTCTAGTACACAATTGTTGTTGGTTTCAGGAGAAGGAGCTCAAAAGGAACTCTTGGTTGCTGATCTAAAAGATGTGTATCAGATGCTGCTTGTGACTCTCTTCTGTGATATCTTTTTTATGGTGTCAAGGTCATGTAACAGCCTATGTTGGTTTCCCCACTATGCCTGGGATGAATGATGTAATATAATTGGTTGTTTCTGATGTATCCCCTCTTGGTTGGCAGTATGGATGTATGTATTGAGTCTTTTGGTAATAGGAAGGTCCCTTATGGTGTATAAGTCTTGGTTCCTTTGAAGAACATCTTCTGTAGATCTTGCCTACAGTCAGAGGAAGCATGTTTCAGCACAGCCAAGCAAAGATATCAGCATGTACTCAGGGGGAGCACAGCCATTTGCCCTTGATGACAAAGGGGGAGAGTGATTTGATTTGGTGTTGTTGCCATCAAGTCCAAAGGGGGAGATTGTTGGCATTATGAGACAAGTGTTGTCCTTGATGGCAAATCACACTGATAACAAATCATAGTGTAAAAGGATAGCAGCAAGGAATTGATGATCAGTCTACAAGTATGAAGAAAAATATATACACGCTGGTTCACTATATACCAAGTCGCGTATACAAGCAGCTTCACTATATACCAAGACGTGTATACGCAGGTTCGCTATATACCAAGTACGTGTACACGCTGGTTGGCTTCAGTAAAAGCGCGTGTATGTGGAAAACTTATCTTTGGTCCACAGCGGTTATTCCTTGGAAGTTGTGCCTATGGTTTTGGATCTTGGTGTCTCGACGGACGTGTTGATCCCTAGTTTTGAAGATGATGGTATTGGACTTCTATGGTTTTGGCTCTTGGTATTGAACAAGGCCTAAGGCTATATAAGGAGAAGGAAATCATTAGGCAAGTGTATCTGAAAAGTCTTGAATATCTGATGAAGTATTAGATCCAGTACGCAGGTTATTGGTTGATGATGTATTGCTTGATCTGAGCTAAGGAGAGATCTCATCGGTTGATGGAGAACAAGATCTAAGGAGAGATTGGGATCAAATGGTTTGAAATGAACTATCTTTATATGGTTGATTATGCGTATTTCTAGATCTGCATACTGACACAATGTTATGTTCTGGGTATAATTGATATCTGGTACAGCTGCAAGTTATGAAAAATTATTTTTAGATCTGCACGCAGGTTGTCTTCGGTAAAACCGCGTGTATACACGAGTTGCCTTCATTGAAGTAGCGTATATCTTTTGGAGCTTGATTTTTGGGTTGCAGCTGGGTCTGACTGTTATTGCAGAGTTCTGTAGTCTGCTCTGTGTTCTGGTGACTGGGTTTGACAAGGTTTCAGTGGTTTAGTGATTGTTGGTTGTTTTGTAATCTGCTATGAAAGTTGAATGAATTGTGGTCTTCAGATTGTAATGTTGTGCTTCAGGAATATCCAGTCTGAAAATGTATGAAAAGTGGTACCTGAAGGAAAGAAGATTGTAGGCCAGCACCTACGTACTAGTATCTTAGCTAGTACAAGAGCAAAGGGGGTTGGAGCTCCCTTCTAAGGAAGTTTGGAGAACGAGAGAAGGTTGAAGCCTTCTGCAGGTTGTAGCCTGCGTACTGGTATAAGGCTGCACCAGTACAAAAGATTGTAAACTGAAGTTCTTATTAAAGAAAGATAGAGACGACTTGCAGCAGGTGGTTTTCACCCACATTGGGTTTCCACCTTATATCATGGTGTTCATGTGTGTGGCTTTTGTGTGATGATCTGTTCTATTATACTGCATCTTTTTACTCTTAATATGGTGAATAATGACCTGATGCACTTAACTGAAGATAAACTAACTGAATTATAAGTTTTCTGGTTATACGTTGTTTTCTTCAGACACAGTAGCGTGTACACGCTGGTTCACTTAACTGAAGTAGCGTATATGTTTCTGAGCATTGAAAAAGTTTTATTGATCTGATAATACTGATTCACCCCCCCCCTCTCAGTATTATTTCCAACAAGAAAAGCAGTAGCTGTGGGCCAATATCATTAACTATGTTAATGATGTTTGGCCATCCATCAAAGTCATCTTTGAGCATAAGGATTTAATCAAGGAAGCAACTGAAGCTATTCAAAAGGTTAAGGAAGAACTTGGTAAGAAGTGAGAGGAGGTCAGTGAAATCATTATGTTTCTTAATTCCAAGAACAAACAGGAATTGGAAGAGATTGGCATAAGTAACAGACTGAGACAACTCTAGAAGTAAACAAAGTAATCACCAAGAGAAACTTGACGGTGCAACTTGAAGACAAGTGTCAAAACATGGAGCTTGTAATAACCAGATTTATGTTGATATTTTATGTTTTGAGGCAGAAAGGTCTGCCTAATACATTGGTAATTAATGACAGGTTGATGAGGCATGAAGACTATGATAAGAAAATCAAAGAAGTGGCAAAGGAACAAGCAAACAATTTAGCCATGAAAGGAATTCCAACAGGAAAAGTGCTATATGAGACTTTTGAGGATCTCTTTTACCTCTAGCATGAAGTAAAATTTCTCTTTATCAACAAACCTACATTTGAAAAATACACAGAGGCTGATGAAACCTTCAGAAGAATGGTAAAGATTAAATTACTAAATGAGGAGTCTTGGGAAAACTTGAATGATTTACTATGAAAATGAAAGGTAAAATAGTGAAAACAGATCAGTCAAGAGAAGTCAAGGTAAAATAGTAAAGAGTATTAGATCAGTTAAGTTAAACAGTGTCAGATGAAAGGCAGAGTAAAGGGACAACCAGCATAAAGGAAAACAAAAAAAGAGATAAAGCAACAAAACATCAGTGAAAGCAAACATAAAAGCCAAATAAACAGGGACAGCTTGCATCAGTTAGATAGTAATCTCTATTTTCTTCCATGAAGGTATTTCATTTTCCTTGAATAATTCCTAAATCAGTTTTAGGATATTTTGTAATAGTTTTTGTATAAATACTTCACAATTCGAAGTATTGAGGGGTGGATTTCTTAACATTTCTATAGTGGAACTCATCTACAACCTGAGGGTTTATTCTATCATTTTCAAGTCAACAGACTAGACAAGTAATAAAGGCATTGCGTTACAGGATTCATGTGTTAGGCAACTTTAGTGAAGTATCTTTCAATTGTTCAAATTTTTATTTTTTTAAGTATTCCATAAACTTGTATGTTTTCCAAATTTAAATGTTATAACGGGAATATTATTGCAGAATATGTTTAATTACACTTTGTTCTGAACTATTATTCATTTTTATGTTTTCTTCTGATATCTTGAGTAGGGAATTCTTCATTGTTCCCTAGTTTTGATTGACCTCCTTCATTTCCCTCATTATTCATTTTGAGAAATCCTTAACTGCTCCTTGATCCTGATTGAAAACCACTTCACCCTTTAGCCTAAAAGATTTGAATTTTCTCAGCTACCTTACGCTATGGACACTTCCTTTAGAACCTATTTCAGCCCTATTTTCTTGACACATTAACTCCATAGCCCAATAAAAAATAGACAATCTTCTATCCCTCTAAGTCAGTAATTCTACCAACAACTCAAATCAAAACCCAATCAAGCTTACATAACTAGCCTAAAATCAATTGACTCAACAAAGTTAAATCATTAAGAGAGAGCCCTCTCTGAGCATTAGGAAGGCTAGATCCTGATCTCAAAAGTAGGTTTGTGGTTACCTCTATTTTTTATTTAAACACGGCATTGGACAACCCTAGGAAATTTTGGAGTGATAACATAGTGGCAAAGATACTGGGGAAATCAGTCCTCAGTTTAATAAACCTTAAAGGAAATCCTAAATCTCATACTTTCACCTTAAGGCCATTTTAGGGTTGTCAAAAAGTTTCATTAAAAAATTAAAAAGAATAAAAATCCTGGCTCCCAAAAGAACATACTATACCAGGGCACATCCAGATCCAAACCCCGCTATAATTGTTGATAATCTGGACAGAATCTTTAGAAAAAATAGAAAAGTAGAAAGTCAAGGAAGTATTAGTCAGTTAATCAAAGCAAATTCACTTCCTAAAGAGTTGTCAAACCTAGAGGATATTCAATTTGATTTATCATTTGAGCATTCTCTATTTCATACCAAATATGAAAATTTAGTCTATGATACTATAATAGACCCTACTTTTATTTAATTTGTTGAATAAAAGAATAATACTATACATCCTGATTTAGACCAACATGTTCTAGACACTTTTGACAAACTTGAAGCGTTAACCTCAACTTTGATAAGGCACATAGATGAAGCCTATTTTCAACAGTTAGTTGAATTAGCTGCCCTAGCTGCTGCTACCTCTGAACACTCTACAGTACCTTCAGAAATTGTAAATACAACCTCATTCAGTACCATCCCACCTATAATATCCACCACAGTTCATTCCACAAAGCCAGTTATACCTAAACTTCCTCTCCAACCTAACCTTCCAAGTTCATCTTCTAGCACTTCTGCTACATTTTCTAGCACTTCAAGCTCATTTGCAAGCACTTCAAGTTCATCTTCAAGCACTACCACTTTACCTCCTAGCCAAGCTAGAACCTTAGCCATACAGATATGCTCCTTTGACCTTACTAGCTCAAGTACATGCCATGCCCCAAGACTACTAGAGTAAAATATTTTAGTTTGATGGTACTAGTCAATATACTGCACAACAACATGTAAATAAAATGAATGATTATTTTGAATTACATGAAATTGATGAAGAAGATGTACAGATGAGATTATTTGCACAAAAACCAGCAGGAGATGTCAAGAAATAGTTTAAAGCTTTACATGATAGTCATATTTCTAATTTAACTGTTTTCCATAGATTGTTTATCAATAGATGGGAAAGAAAGAAAAATCCTTTACAAATATTTTCTGAATATGAAAACATTAGAAGCGCTCCTAATGAATCTGTTCAGGACTATTGTACTAGGTTTAACAGTATTTATAATGCAATCCCTGCAAATATCAAACCTCCACCAGAGTTGGCACTAATCAAATTTCCTGATAGTTCTGACACTAATATGTCTTACCAATTGAGAGAAAGAAACCTTCCAACTTTAGAATAGATGCAGAGTGATGCAGTTAGTGTAGAAGCTAACTTGTTGGCTAAAAGAGTTAGAATGAGAAATGAGAGGAGAGTTAACATTAAGGAAGAACCACCCACTTCAGATGTTAAGATAGATAGTTTAGGTAAAAGTTTAGAAGAGTTAATGGATAGATTAGATAATATGGAAAGAAAACCTCAGTGGGAAAATCAACGAGGACCTCAAATCAGAAACCCTAACTTTAGGAAAACTCCTAATACTGGAAAATCAAAAGAAGGTACACTTGATCAACAAATTAGGCCACTTTTCCAGGAAAATTATGCTGAAGGTTCACAACATCTTGAAGAAGACTAGGACATCCAGATAAACTTGATGGGAAAAAATAATGAAGATGCCATTTTTCGTACCCAAGAAGAACAGGAATTGTACATGTTACAACAATTATAATTAGAATCTGGAGAGTCATTTGACTGCAAACAAGGGTATGAATCTACTATCTATGAAGTGCACAAACAATATAGCCTTAGAAGAAAAAGGAACACAAAAGTTCTTACTAAGAAATGAGTCCAAACCCAAACTAAGAAAATAGCAGAATCTCCTGTGACCAAAGTTCTACAAATTCTACCTAGAGTAACTCAGGAGGCTTCGAGCCCAAAAATTGTAGACATAACTTCAGCTGAAACTCAAACTTCAACTGCTACTCAAACTATTCCAAACAAGAAAATTGAAAGCAAAATTGTTGATACACAATTTAAATTACCAAATGCTAGTAAAGAATACAAAAGCACACAAACCCAAATTGCTAAAGATGAAGTCATTCAACTAGGAAAAAATCAAATGTCTTTCAATATCAAAATTGAGATAGCCAAATTGAAAATACCAATTCCTTTAACAGAGCTGGTGAAAAATGAATCATACAAAGCACAAATTACTGAAACACTTGACATAGGTGAAGGCAAAGATGTCGTAAACCTTAATGATGATCAACCTGAGTTATTATTTGGTCTAGAAGTGAATGGAAAACATCAGCAAGGGGGTATTCCTCCATTCTACATTAGCTTAAATGTTCATGATAAAATCCTACTTTATGTTATGTTAGATTCAGGAGCATCTCATAACCTAATGCCTAAAGTAGTCATGGAAAGATTAAACTTAGACATCATTAGACCCTACAAGGACCTGTTTTCCTTTGATTCTAGTCAAGTCAAATGTGTAGGCTTGATAAAAGATCTGTTTGTAACTCTAGTCCAATGCCCAACAAAAAGTATTGTTATGGACATAGTAGTTGTTGATATTCCACCTAAATATGGTATGTTGTTATCTCATTCATGGGGAGAAAAATTACAAGGATCTTCCCAATTAGACATGTCATATGCTACCATTTATGTATTTGGACAACAAAGAAAGATTTACGGAGAAACATTGATGAAATACATGGTAAGTAGTTCAGAAAGACCATATAATTACCCTATTTATTTCGTGAATTTTGATCTAGACTCATTTATCTTGTATAATTCAGACAATGGAAAATATGAAATCACAACTTTAGAAGAAAAACATAAAGAACTTGATAGTGATAATATATTTCATGAATCTAGGTGGCACCCAGATTTTGATGGTTTAGTGAACATATTAGGAGCAGGTGCAGGAGTTTGGATTCATAACATGGAAACTAATCATTATGAAGGTCGTGCCTTCATATTAAACTTCAAATGCACTAATAACATGGCAGAGTATGAAGCTTTAATCTTAGGATTTCAAATTGTAAGAAACCTTGGAGCCAAGAGAGTTTCTATCATGGGAGACTCGAAATTAATAATAAAACAAATTAAAGGAGAGTATTCTGCGAATAATCCTAGACTTAGCCAATAAAGAGAAATTGTTCTAGATCTTATTAAAGAACTTCTTGAAATTGATTTTTTTGTTATTCCTATGAAACAAAACATGCAAGCTCACAGTTTGGCTACTTTTGCTAGCACTTGCAGATTACCTTTTTAGCTCAATCACCATTACAATGTAGAGGTAAGGAACATGCCTGTTATACCTGATAATCTAAAATATTGGTATATTTTTTCATAAGATTCTCAAACCTACAATTTTATGAATGCTGAGGGAGAGATCCAAAATTGTAATTTAGATACTGGTTGTACAGTAGATGACATCATAAATAGTGAGATAGATATAAATATTGTAGATGTAAATAAACCCACTAAATTCACTAAAGTAGAAATAGATAACTTAGAAAAAGTAGAAATAGAAGAAATAGTCAATGATGATTATGAGATTTTAAACCTTAAAAATAACTATTTCCCTAAGGGATTAGCCCCATTAGAAGATTTGTTTGATTCAAATGATGTAGCTAGAAAACCAAAAATGGAGCCTTTACGATCAGACATAGAAGAATGTAATATAGGAATAGAAGAAAAACCTAAGCTTATTAAATTATCCAAAGCATTACCTCCAGTTGAAAAGCTGAAATACATAAGTCTGTTTAAAGAATTTCAAGATGTCTTTGCCTATAGTTATGAAGACCTCAAATCTTATGACACCAACATTATTCAACATAAAATACCATCAAGGAAGATCAAAAACCCTTTAAATAAAAGCTTAGGAGGATTAATCCAGTTCTTATGCCATTGATTGAAAAAGAAGTAAAAAGGATGTATGAGGCACAAACCATAGCACCAATTAGATATTCATATTGGGCTTCTAACTTAGTTCCCACTAGGAAGAAGACAGTGGAAATCAGACTCTGTGTTGATTTCTGAAATTTAAACAAAGTGTCACTAAAAGATAACTATCCTCTCTCCAAAATGGACCACAATTTATAGAGGGTGGTAGGATCATCTAGAATATCATTACTTGATGGGTTTTCTGGATACAATCAAGACCTGGTCCAACCCGAAGATCAAGCAAAGACTGCATTCACCACTCCCTGGGGTACTTTCATGTATTTGAAAATGCCCTTTGGATTGATGAATGCTGGAGAAACATTCCAAAGAGCAATGGACATAGCTTTTGCAAAAGAAATCCATGACTTTTTAGTCGTTTACCAAGATGATATCACAATATTTTCCAAATCAGAAAATGAACATCTAGATCACCTAAGAAGAGTATTCATAAAATGTAGAAAATTTGGCATATCCTTAAATCCTAAAAATACACTCTTTGGACTAGAAGAAGGTAAACTCTTAGGACACATAATTTCAAAAGAGGGCATTAGAATTGATCCAGCTAGAATAGAAGAAATCATAAACATCAGTCATCCTAGGAACATTAAAGAATTGCAATCATTCTTAGGTAAAATAAATTTTCCTAGAATATTCATTTCTTATCAAAACTAATTAGATATTCGAATAAAATGTTGAAAAAGGATTCAACACTTAAGTGGATAGTAGAGGATTCTTTAAGAAGTCTTTTGAAGAAATCAAAGAAGCCCTTACTAAAACACCTATCCTCATAAGTCTTAATTTCAACAAAGACATCATAATTTTTTCATTTGCTTCAGAACACACTATTGCAGCAATCTTGTTGCAAAATAATGATGAGGGTTATGAAATACCCATTGCCTTCTTCAGTAAAGCTTTAAGAGATGCTACACTAAGGTATAATATAATGGAAAAAAAATACCTTGCTTTAGTGAAAGCCATAAAGGATTTCAGAGATTATATTTTGTACTCTCACATAATTGCATATGTTCCAAACTCAGTTGTAAAGGACATTCTAACTCAGAATGGGCCTGATGGAAAAAGAGGCAAGTGGATTGCCAGCATACTAGAATATGACATTGAGATCAACCCTACAAAATTGATTAAAGGCCAAGTTTTAGACAAACTCATGGTTGAATCAAACTGTCGAGCCTTAGACATAAATTTCATTGATGTTATAGATGATTAGGAAGAGATGGGGACTCCACAAATCAGTGAAGCTTTCATAGATTCACCCTGGTATGCGGACATTATTTTATTTTTACTCAACCTACAAGCTCCTCCTGATTTATCTAGAAATAAAGGTAGATTCCTAAAGATGATTGGGACATTTTGTTAAATTGTTTATTAAAATATGAAGCCGTTGAAATTCACCCACCATCCTCCACCGAACATAAATGGATTTTGACAGCCACTGATCATTTCACCAAGTGGATAGAAGCCATCCCTTCTAGACAAGCCACAAATTCTGTCATCATTGCATTCCTTGAGAGCAACATCCTTTCTAGATTTGGATGCCCACAAAATCTCATCACTGATAATGTTGATGCCTTCAAATCCAAGAAAATGGTAGACTTTTGTAACCAATACCACATTACCCTTGGCCATTCCACCGCCTATTACCCTCAAGGTAATGGACTTGCAGAATCCTCAAACAAAAGCCTTGTTAATATCATCAAGAAACTGTTAGAAGATAATAAGAAGACCTAAAACAAAACATCGGTTAATGCCTTATGGGCAGACAGACTAACTACAAAAAAGTCCATTGGTACATCTCCTTATCAACTAGTATATGGAATGGATGTTGTTTTTCCATCCTCTTTAGGAGTACTAGTGATGAATATGAACCAATAACTGTAGGCAGAATCCAATGATATCCAAAGGAGGATAAATCAGACAATACATTTGTAGCAAACCATGGAAGAAGTCTATGAGAAATCCCAAGTGATCCAAGATAAAATCAAAAAGATTTCTGACAAGAAAACCAAAGCTGATGATTTTTACATAGGTGACAAAGTACTCGAATGGGATTCCATAAGAGAAAAAAACGGTAAGCATGGTAAATTCGATTTCCTATGGTAAGGCCCATACATCATTTATGGTTATAGAGGTAACAATGTATTTTTCTTGAAGCAGTTAGATGGAACCGATCTACCAGGTGGACCAGTCAATAGTAGAATGTTGAAGCATTACTTTTTCCCAGATTAAGATTAGTTCATTTGTTACTTTGTTCATTGTACATAACATTACAAAGTTAGATTGGATTGGATGGTTACCTTATGCAGTTGAAGTCAAAAGAAAAGGCCCTAAGCTTTGAAAGGTGTAGCATCATATGTATGAATAGAGTGGATCACATAAAATCAGTTACAAGGCAACCATAGTCAATGTTTCAAAGGCTACTGATCTCAATGTTCTCGACATTTCACCAGGAAATGCCATTCCCATGTGGAGCCACTATTAGGGTCCTATAACAATATGATTCATAATTTTGAATTGAATATGATTAAACTTGTAATATTGTACATACTTTTTCTTTCTGCAAAATGCTTTCCCATATTAAAAATAAAAAATGTAAAGAGGATGAAGTCCTAAAAAAAAAATCAAAGGACTAAGAGAAAAGGATCAAAAAATAATATAAAATATGAACCCCACCAAAAAGAGATAAAAAATAGATTCTGAAAGTGATGGAAATTCAAATGCCACTACTTTTTACTTTACTTTGCAAAATAAGATTGTGTGCAGCTTGTCAAAAATGCAAGAATCCATGATGGTCAAATAGTTTAATCTTGATTCAGTCATGCTTTAAATTTCATGCTAATAGATAGAGAACAAAGATCTATACAAAGTGTATAATCTTGGTAGATCAGTAGTTAGGTAGAGAATAATAATGAGCTCTACAGTTTAATCTGAGCCATTGGAAAGTCATAAGGTTAGAATTAGATAGTTTGCTTACAAATGAAAAGGAAATAAAGGGTCAGCAAGCTCAAATGCACCCAGTAAATGAAGAAAAAATGTTAGGGTAAATGATGGGTAGGTAGAAGAAGTTTTCACAAGGCATGGAGAGTATAAATTGGCTCATTTCGTATTACTAACTTCCTTCCAAACTGATTCTCCCTTTTAAGAAAACCCCTTCCCTATTCATTTTCCCTTGTTCTAACACATTCCCCTTCCTAAAACCCTTTCCCTAGCTTAAAAACCCATTCCCATCATTAAAACCCTTCCCTTAAGGTAATCGGGCCCCATGCGAAAATACCCCCCGATATTATTTAACTCATTTCCCGAAGACCCCTTTATATCATTTTAACCTATAGTTTTGATATATTTATTCCCTGCCATATAATCTTAACCCTCACTATATTAAACATTTGCAATATGTATTATACCCCTCCGCATACAATATCCTCGGGTCCCACTTCATTTAAACTCCCGCTATCATTTAAACCTCCTCCTATCTATAACCTGACCCCACACCCTGACTCATCCCTCACAACTCCGCCACCCGATAACCCTCTGATCACCCACCTCCATATCCAAGGGCCTGCATTCCATATCGCATGATCCGATGTCCGACTCTTAACATCACAAAAGCACGTGAGATTAGCTATTTTTTCACCCGCATTTTTGCTACGTGGCAGCCCCAAGCTATATTGCATCCTCCAAAATAATATTACCCTACCACTGAAAAGTGGTGCGATAAACCACCTTACCGCTTCCTCACGTCAGATGAAACTACCCTGCCGTTTAAAGTTTAACCCCGTGCCCAAATATTAACCATTGTTGGTTAAGATGAAAGAAGCCTCCATTTTCAATCTTTTCACTGTTATTCTACTAGCAATTGCAGAAAAGGACCTCTTCCAACCTATTCCAAAGCGCCAAAATATCTCCTGAACTATTTTGAGCTGTTTTACAACCACAATTCAAACTTTACTACCAGAAGATGTTGCCGATTCCGAATTGAAGTACCATAAACACTATTGAAGCCTCATAAAGTCTCTGATTCCCCTAGGGAACCCTTCTGCATACCAAATCTTCCTTTTCCAAGTATTCCTGAAGTGCCGAAGGCCTATACTTAAATATTTTCATAACATTTCTAATAGGTTAATCAACTGAACCAATTAAAAGCCTTGCCAACCTAAAGAAAGTCACTGTTACATCCAAAACCCTTTCTGCAGACTGTATTCATCTTTTCACACTATTAAGAGGTCCTAAACCCACTTCTTAAGCCAGATAGTAATAAATTGAAAAAAATAAACAAATATATGGCTTCCCAAAGCATTCTAGATGCAACACCCCTACAAACTCCTCACCTAGATATTGGTCACCTCCCATTGGCCGCTAAACATTTCCAGATCAAAGGCACAGCCTCCCCTAGCAATCTGTTAAAATTCCACTACTGGAGAAAAGATGAATTCCTCAACCAGAATGATGATATTCAACTATGGTAATCAAATTTACCTAAATACTTTTTCCCATAGGTATACCAGTTCCGTGAAATCAGCCACCTCTACCAACTCTACTATATCCCTAGTCAAAGAGCCAAAGCCTCTCCTAAACAACAAATTTTGTTCATAATCACTACAGGATCAACAAATGAAATGTTTCAAATTCAGCCAAAGCCTAATGAAACCCAATTTTTTATTGAAAACCTGATTGATCTATACCTAAAACTGGACCTTCCCAAGAGATCCCAAATTTTTCAAACTTTCCTCCTAGAAAAAGTTCAAGTTCTTACAGACAACCCTCCATATTCTGGCACCATTTTCTCTGAAAGAGCCAGACATATTGTAACCATGTGATCCTTTATTCTATGATATACCACTAATGAACATGTAGACAAGCCTATACTTGGTTTCCTTTCCACTTTTTCCCAGGCAAGCCTCCAACTACAGTTTTCAATTTTGCCCAATTCTTAGCAGATAGAATCCATGATCAATTGATCAGATTTCCAGATGAAAGAGTATTCAAATACTCTTCAGTATTGTTCCATTTGTTTCTGTACTTCCATCCATAAAGGTTTACAATTAACATCCAAAAACTTGACACTAAGGGAAATCCTAGATCTGTTATCTTTTGGACACCCTTAATCCAAAAATATTCCATTGCTTTCAGCTACAAGGACTTCATTGATTCATTTGTTCACCCAATTGTTAACATGCTAAGTAGTAGCAATCAACCCACGCTCAGTGATGAAATAAAGAAAGTTTTACAGTTGTTCAAACACAGTAGAACATGAGACTGGTATTTATACCAGAACTACACTGAAGTTAGGGTGTATGGATGTCAACTCACTCCATATAAGCTGCCCAAATATCTCCCCATGGGGATATTTGAACTAGAATATATCAGGCATATCATAAATTCAGATGATGTTAATTTTCCATTAGCCAGGAAGAAAACACAATTTAAAATCAAGAACCAACTTGGTCCTTTTATCTACAATAATAGGGAGGCTGGAGAGGAAGCAGAAATATGTTTACAAGAAATGAAGTTCAGTGGTACTTTCAAATGGCAATATGATCCTTTGGGTGTCATAAACAAATTGAGACTCAAGTTCAAATTGAGCCCTTTTATGCATGAGTCCAAGCCGGAGATTGAAAGATATGCCAACCAAACAGAGTGGTTGGAAAACACCTTACTGGATATGGAGGAGCAGATGGATGCTATCTCCATTCTACATACTCCAGCCCTACAGGACAGAAATGAAAAAAGGACTAGAGAAGAAGGTTCTTGCTCAAACAAAGATACAATAAATAAAAAATTTGTAATAAAAGAACAAAGTTGAATCCAGTAAATGAGCAAGAAGAAGTATTTGATACAATTGAGATCATTGATACAGACATTGTAATTAAAGAAAATCCACTTCCATCAGTTTGAAAGGAAACTCATCAGCCTTCAACTTCTAGTGCTCAGATCATCACGAAGTAGCATAGTGTTGAAGTCTCTTCTTCAAATGAACCAATGGACAAGGAAATAGACATCAAAGAAAGGTACAAAAATATAAAGGCAAAAAATGAAGAAATAAACGTTGAAATATATTTGAAGAGTACTTGAAGCAGACTTCTCATGGCTAGAATAGATTACCTTCTGCATTTGATTATAAGATAGGAAAAATGAAGATGACCTTTCTGCAGCCAACAGTACAACATCCTAAGTCATCAGCAGATTACAAAAAGACAAATTATGAGATTCCTGCCAAAGATGTTCATCCTATAGACCAAATAGAGTTTCATAAGCAAGCTAGATAAATGTTATACTCAACTAGGACTAATAAAGCCATGAGTGTACAAAAACTACAAAATTCTCTAGATAATATCAAAGCACATTTAAAACTAGAGAAGGCATCCTCACAAGCTAAAGATAACAGAATTAAATCCCTTGAAGATTTGGTTATTGAAGTGGGATATGATCCAAACAATGTCAAAGGTACAAAAGAACTCATTAAGAAAAAGAATGTAGACATTGTTGCATTGAAGAAGCAGCTAAAATTACCTCCTACTGAACATCCACAGACCAAGGAATTTCTAGATAATCAAAACCAAAAATATGAGATGATGGACCTCATTCTTCAGTTAACTGCTCAATTAAGAGAATTGGAAAATGAGATGGATAACATAGTGCAGGAGAAAAAGGCCAGCATGGAAGCAGTTACTGTCACTACTATTCCTACAGTTACTACAACAATTCCTTCTACTTTCTCAGTTTCAGTACCCACAACAGTTCTAGTAGCTACAACACTTTCCACTACATCAGCAACTACATCAGTTACAGAATAAGCTATAGCAGCAACTCATCCTAGTGATGAAACAGGTAAATTAATCAAAGTTATGCATGATATGTCCATCCAAACAAATGAAATAAATAGACTTAAAGATCAAATAATAAGTCTAGAGAATGAAAAGAAGCTAGTTCAAATCATGCATAAGGATGAAACACAGAAGTCAAACAGATTGACTGAGAGAATACAAAAGTTAGCAAAAGAATTGGCATTGAAAGAACCACTTGCCCAAGAAAAGCAGTAAATGTGGGCCAATATCATTAACTCTGTTAATGATATTTGGCCATCCATCCAAGTCATCTTTGAGTAGAAGGATTTAATCAAGGAAGCAATTGATGCTATCAAAATGTTAAGGAAGAACTTGGTAAGAAGCCAGAGGAGGCCAATGAAATCATTAAGTTTCTTAATTCCAAGAACAAACAGGAATTGGAAGAGATTGGCATAAGTGACAGGACTGAAACAATTCTAGAAGTAAAGAAAGTAATCACCAAAAGGAACTTGATGGTGCAACTTTAAGACAAGTGTCAAAACATGGAGCTTGCAATAACTAGATTTATGGTGAAATTTTATGTTTTGAGGCAGAAAGGTCTGCCTAATCCATTGGTCATTAATGACAGGTTGATGAGGCATGGAGACTATGATAAGAAAATCAGAGAAGTGGCAAAGGAACAATCAAACATTTCATCCATGAAAGGAATTCCGACAGGAAAAGTGCTATATCAAACTTTTGAGAATCTCTTTTACCTCTAGCATGAGGTAAAATATCTATTTATCAACAAACCTACATTTGTAAAATACACAGAGACTGATGAAATCTTTAGAAGAATGGTAATGATTAAATTACCAGATGCAGAGTCTTCCGAAAAGTTGAATGATTTACTATGAAAGTGAAAGGTAAAACAGTGAAAATAGAGCAGTCAAGAGCAGTCAAGGTAAAACAGTAAAGAGTATCAGATCAGTTAAGTTAAAGAGTATCATATGAAAGGCAGAGTAAAGGGACAACCATCATAAAGAAAACCAACAAAAGAGATAAAGCAGAAAAATATCAATGAAAGAAAACAGAAAAGCCAAATAAATAGGGACAACTTGCATCAGTTAGATAGTTGTCTCTATCTTCTTGCATGAAGATATTTCATTTTCCTTGAATAATTCCTAAATCAGTTTTAGGATATTTTGTAATAGTATTTGTATAAATACTTCACAATTCAAAGTATTGAGGAGTGTATTTCTTAACATTTCTACAGTGGAACTCATCTACAACCTGAGGGTTTATTGTACCATTTTCAAGTCAACAGACTGGACAAGTAATAAAGGCATTACATTACAGGATTCATGCGTAGGGCAACTTCTGTCAAGTATCTTTGAATTGTTCAAATTTTTATTTCCTTAAGTATTGCATAAAATTGTATTTTTTCCAAATTTAAATGTTATAACAGGAATATTATTGCAGAATATGTTTAATTACACTTTGTTCTGAACTGTTATTCATTTTGATGTTTTCTTCTTATATCTAGAGTAGGGAATTCTTCATTGCTCCCTAGTTTCGATTGACCTCTTTCATTTCCCTCATTATCTAGTTTGAGGAATCCTTAATTGCTTCTTGATCCTGATTGAAAACCACTTGACCCTTCAGCCTAAAAGATCTGAATTTTCTCAGCTACTTGCCCTGTGGACACTTTCTTTAGAACTTGTTTCAGTCATGTTTTCTTGACACATTGACTCCATAGCCCAATGAAAAAATACACAGTCTTCTATCCATCTAAGTCAGCAATTCCACCAACAACTCAAATCAAAACCAAATCAAGCTTACATAACTATCCTAAAATCAATTATCTCAACAAAGTTAAATCATTAAGACAGAGCCCTCTCTGAGCATTAGGAAGGCTAGATCCTGATCTCAAAAGTACATTTGTGGTTACCTTTATTATTTCTTTAAACACAACATTGGACAACCTTAGGAAATTTTGTTGTGATAACAAGAATATTGTGGGCTTGCAGGCCTAGAGGTAAAGGAAAAGTTTTCTTGCAACCCACATCTGTTGGAAATGACTAAGTATAAAAAATATGCAGGAGTTTGTGGGTCATGGCTCCCACATTAGGTCATAAAATTAGGAAGTTAAGAATATTAGGAGGTAACACCAAGTACCACGAAAGCACTAAAACATTGCTGAAGGAAATTTAATAGACAATAGGAAATAAATCATATCCTAAATCCAAAACCAAAAAAAAGATACAATGTCTAAAAAATAAAAGGCATGGTCTTGTTCTTACCTGATCCATGTTTTAATCCATTCACCATGTGTTCTAGTCATGGTCATGATATTCATGGATGGTTTTTACATGATGTTGTGGAATGTTTTTGGCGACATCAATAAAATATGAGGTGTGAATTCTTATTCTTAGCAATGAGAGACAGGTTGCATTTTCAATTGCATTATTAAGCATCTATGTTGCTATCAATGTGCATTGGGTTTACCTCTACTAGTTTCTAACATTATCCCTTCTTTGATGCATGTCATACTTGAGCAGCAGTTACCTACTATTCAAGGGTGCCCTAAAGTGGAGATTGATTACCTTTTTGGTGCCCAAAATATGACATTTTGTAGGCCTAAGCATTGCCATGACTTGATTTTGAGCCTCACATTTCTCTCCATCTAGCATCTAGCCATATATTAAGGAGGTTTCCAAATTTCTTATAATTATTTATTGTTGCATATGCATGTCACTCATAATATCAAAGTTCTTACCATTATCCTATTATCTTTCTTGACCTTAATTATATCCATTGTAGTCACACTTAATCAGTTTCCCTTTGCATAAGTTTTGGTTTTATCTTGTAACCTTACCCTTCCTAGGGAGACCATTGTGATAAGTGGTTTTACCTTGTGAGACCTTGTGGTTTTACTTCACTTATGGTTGTTACATAATAAAGAAACTATATTCATACCCATTAATACCACATGTTTCTCTAAGACAAAATTCCTTTCATTTTTCCTATTCTTAATAAACATTGAAAGATGATGAACTCACTCTTCTACATTTCTCATACTTGTTAAACTATGAGAAGGATATCAACTATATTTTTACCTCTTCTTTTGGCTTGTTAAAACGTTATGAGAAAATATCATTTCAAGAAAATTACTACCTCTTATTTGAGCTCGATAAACCATGAAAAAGACACCCTATCATGTACACTATAACCTCTTTTTTGATCCTATTAAATTTGAAAGAAAAATACATTATTGATCTTACTTGTTTACTCCATCATGCTTATTAATATATGAAGGGGACATAAAAAAAGAGACGTTAGGAATCATTTAATTTTGTATCAAGAAGTGGTAATAATTAGTCACACCCATTTGCATCATTTTCTTATAGTTGGCTTATAGCTTGCCTTAGGGTTTTGTTGTAGTGCCTGCAACACCCTCTAGAATTTTGGCCTTCACTCAAATTTTGGAGCCTACTGTGGATCCTATGATCAGTGTTCCTTAGTCACTCATTGGTCAGCTGATGATTTCAAGCTCCCTTCTTGGATCTCAAGGGTCGTGTACACTTTTACCTTGATATAGAAAGTGTCAGCTTCGGGCATGGGAATTATCGCTTGTTATGCAAAGAGGAGTTTTGTTTTGCTTGAAGGGGATATATTTGTGAAAATGAGTTGTTCTCATCATATAGACATGTTTCACACTCATTTCCTAAGTTTCACACACAATGACACAAGTATCGTCATTATCCTCATAAAGTTTATCGTCAGAGCCACGCTTGGTGTAAGTTGCCAAAAAGGTTTTTGCATTAAGATAAGTATGTTTTCATATGTTTTGTATGATCTATACTGTATCACTAAGTTTCCACATGTGTGGTCACAGTCAAGTTCTATCATTGTTCACATCGCTTCCACTGATACCACACTTAGCCAAATTCCATAGGATTCTTGGCAACCTAGCCTCATCCAGCCTTCCTAAACTGCACACTTCACATTTGCAACCCTCAAGGTTTTTAATTACCTTCTAGAACTTCACAATGCATAGAAATCCCAGCCTCCCTTGGCATCCAAAACACGATAGATGCTTCATCTAGTGGCCTTCCCTTAGCCGGAACTCACTACCTCCATAAACTGAGCAGTTATGTCCTTCAAGCCTCTCAGCTACCCAGTCCCCTTTGCCTCCTGAAAATGCACAATTTTTCCTCATAGTGCCCCATCCCATAGTAGCCACTTCTTTTCTGAACTACACAATTTTTTCTGTTAGTGGGCACTACACAAATTTTTCCCTCAATGAGGAATGTGTAGAAATTTCCCTTAGTCTTGCCTAAACTTCCCACTGTGCAGTTTCAGCGATCAATCATGTAGTAACTATGCCTTCTCACCTAAACTATCACTCAGTCCTAGCCCAATTCATG
The DNA here is from genome assembly GCA_031772625.1 of Pinus tabuliformis. Lineage (NCBI taxonomy): Eukaryota > Viridiplantae > Streptophyta > Pinopsida > Pinales > Pinaceae > Pinus > Pinus tabuliformis. Next base: position 1,822,200,074 of record CM062816.1, on the reverse strand, counting down.
AAACCAGGTGCTCTATCTTAGGCTAGGGGTTTCCGACTGATGTCATCTAGTCATGAGTGAGCTGCAGATGTAGGTACTCTCTTACACTATGACAAGATGATAAAGAAGGAGATGAAGAAGGAGGGAATACTAGATGACATTGAAGGATCTAAGGAGAAAATATAATCATTAGATAAGAAGACCAAGGAACCCAGGGGTATGATAGAAGATAGGAACCGCATGAAGACTTCATCTTATTCACTACCTTTGGAGGGTAGGTACAAAAAAAACGAACATATTTCATGAAATACACCTCTTAGCATAGTATTAAGGACAACTTATTATTTTCATATCATTATGTCTTCAATGACATGTATGGTCACAAACACTGAAAGTCATTCCATGTGTTTTCGCTAAGTGTTTCATTCCCTTTTGTATGTTGCGCTAATTGTCTTCTTTTTGTATGTTTGACTGATATGTAATGTTGTGATCCTTTTCTGGTTGTTTTGAAGGTTGGTATTTGTCTATACGAGTTTTCCTATCAATTTAAACACCTATCACACTCATACAAACAATATTGAGCACTCTCGCACAAGTGTCATCACGGTTGTCCTAAAGTCTATCTCAAGTGTCACACTTATTGCTTCTTGTCCTGAGATAGTCATATAGAGGGTAATGCTTTATTTGTTTCTTTGGTGGTCTATGTTATCATGTCATTGAAGTATGCTAAGTGTGTGATCATAAGTTTAAGTTTGTCACAGATCTATCTTCCACTTTCACTTAGCCATTTTCGGAAAATCTTACCGACTGGGAAACTCAACTTCACCGGGCCCCAACTGAACTATGCTCTACGTAGTCTCATCCCTCATTTATGTGACCAGGCTACCTAGAACTATATAGTGCCTAGTCACTATCCTCCAGGGCAGTTTTACTGCACAATTCCATAGCTCAACAACCTTCCTTGACCCCCAAAATTGCGTAGTTGTTCCTCCCAGTTTGACTCGAACTGTGCACTTCACACTTTCAGTCCTCAAGCTTTTCCCTTGCTTGCTGGAGTCCTACAATGAGCCTCCCTTCGCCTCCAGAATTGCGCATGTTTTTCCTCCAGTGTCCTTCCCTCAGCCAAAGCTCACTACCCTTAAGAACTGCACATATTTTCCTCCAGGCCTCTTTGCTGCCCAATCCACCTTGCCTCGGAAAACTGCGCAAAAATAACTTCTCAAGGCCTCATTCCACACTAGCCACTATTGGCTTGAGCTGTGCAATCTTGACTCCCAGTGGCCACTATGCAATTTCTGTCCCTAGTGGGTATTGTGCTAAAAAGTTCCTCAGTCAACCCTGAGATGCACTCTGCGTAGTATCAGTGATCAAGTTCTCTCCCTGTCACTTGGAAATGCACAATGCGTAGTTCCTAGGCCCCTTCTCCCAGCCTATCACTTGTCCTGAGCTCATCTCATGGATAATAATGTATCATCTTAGACTAGGGAGTCTTCAGATTGATGTTGTCTCGTCATGAGTGAATTGCAGGAACAGGTACAGTATCAAGTCATGGCGAGATGATGAAGAAGGAGAAGAAGGAGGGAAGCATGCCTAAAGACTCACTTGTAGTTGAACGGATAAGAGGACCTACCAAAAGAAAGTGAATTAACACAAGTGTGCAACCACCTACAAAGACCGAAGATCGTTGAAGACCTCGTATTACCAAGCTATGCAAAGGAGAAGCGAAAGCATATCCAAGAACACATCTAGCATTGAGTAGCAACAACGACTTGACATTTCCAAATCATCAAACTAGTTTATGTTAGGAGTGTCATTTCAAGCCTTGTCATGAGTTGTCATATGCCACATCACTACTGTGGGCGATCTATATTGTAAATCAAATGTATTTTAAAGTGGAAGTCCAATGAACACACATGAATATGAAGAGTCATGTAATTTGAAAAGTCATAGGAAGTTGAACATTCATGAGAGTAGTCAAAGAGTCACAAGGGGTAAGAATCACCCATTGGTTATATATACCCGCTCATTGTATGAGCAAAGGAATTTTCACCTTTGCTCCTCCTACATGGCATTAGAGAGACCAACTAGTTCTTTGAGGAGCAAGGAGTGGCTCCAATGTCCCACTATAGGGGTTACCAATGTACAATGTATATATGTGTTATGAAACCAGCTCACAAAAAGATAGAAAAGAGAGATCCACGACTTAGAATTCAGCCTCTTCGAGGGGGCAACCTCCTTTACATTACATAAATGAACAATTCTTGGATGATACAAATGAAAATACCTCCTTTCTATATATAGGAGTCTAAGTGGTCCCAATACAATCAAAGCCTACATAACAATAATATTGTAGGGCACAACAATAACAATAGTGGGCTTCTATGTGGCACAATAGTAACAATATGGGCACTACATGGGTACATCAATATAAATAAGGGGTATAACTACAATAGTAATGGGGTAATCACTAGTATTATAGGGACCCAACATGCCCCTCTCCTTCAAAAAAGTGTTGTCCTCAACGCTTGAGTAGTTCAGGATACTTCTGCATAAAATTCTCATCCTCCCATGTGGAATCTTCAGCGGATAAGTTCTTCCACTTGATAAGGTACTCTGAAATTGATCGATTTCGTAGCTGTCGAGTTCTTGTTTCTATAACTGCTTCCGGTTCCAATATAATTTTTCCTTCTTCGTCAAGTTCTGGCAATATTGTTTGAACTGGGAGCTTGTCGCCTATAACCTTCTTTAAGCATGAAACATGGAAAACTGGGTGCAATCGAGAAGCTGCAGGAAGCTCCAATTTGTATGCCATAGTACCAATCTTTTGCAACACCTTGTACGGACCATAATACTTTGGTGATAATTTATTATCCTTCTTAGCTTGCTTGAGGGACATTTGCTTATATGGTTGTAGCCGTAGGAATACCCAATCACCTACATCAAAACTTCTTTCACTGCGATGTTGATCTGCCTGTTGTTTCATTCTATTCTGTGCCAACACGAGGTTATCCTTTAAGAGTTGGAGGACTTGTTGTTGATGTTCGATGTGATGTTCCACTGCCTGAACCTTAGAATTTTCTCTTAAATATGATGTGATGGATGGTGGTTGATACCCATAAAGTGCCATAAATGGGGTCATTTTTGTTGCTGTATGAAAGGAAGTGTTATACCACCATTCAGCCAGAGGCAACCATTTGACCCATTGTGTCTGTTTATCAGATACAAAGCAACGAAGATATCCTTCCAAACATTTGTTTACTATCTCAGTTTGCCCATCAGATTGAGGATGATAAGATGAGCTATGAGCTAACTGAGTACCAAGACAAGAAAATAATTCTGTCCAAAAATTTCCAGTGAAAATGGGATCTCTGTCACTTACAATAATCTTTGGGTTTCCATGTAGCTTTTGAATTGTTTCCATAAATGCAGTAGAAACTGTACTGGCTTTAAATGGATGTGATAATGCACAAAAGTGTGCATACTTGGTAAGTCTGTCAACTACCACCATGATGACACTCTTTCCCTCAGACTTGGGTAAACCTGTGATAAAATCCATTGAAACCTCCTCCCAACGTTGGCTTGGAATGGATAAAGGTTGTAATAGACCCGGTGTCTTAATTGTTTCAACTTTATTTTGCTGGCAAACCAAACATTCTGCCACAAACTTTTGAATATCTGATTTAAGGCCATCCCAAAAAAATTCCTTCTTAACCCTGTGGTAAGTTTTTAAAAATCCTGAGTGCCCTCCTAAGGGAGAAGTGTGCAATTCCATAAGAATCTTTTGTTTTAGCTGGGAATTCTTACAGAGGTATAAGCGATCTTTGTACCATAACGAATCATTTTTCCAGCTAAATGTATCAGACATACTGGAATCTTGTTGTAGCTTTCGAATAAGTGCCCACACTTCTTCGTCATTCTTCCATTCCTCCCTTGCTTCATTTATCCAATCTGGTTGGATAATAGAAATGGCGCACAACAATGCTTCCACATCCTCATCCTTTCTTGAGAGTGCATCTGCCACCACATTTTGCTTCCCTTTTTGTAGATGATTTCAAAGTCATAACCCAACATCTTTGTGACCCACTTTTGTTGCTCTTCAGAGGATAATCTTTGTTCTAAAAAGTATTTAAGGCTATCATGATCTGTTTTTACCTTGAAGTGTCTTCCCATTAGGTAGGGTCGCCATTTCTTAAGTGCATGGAGTATTGCCAACATTTCCTTCTCATAAATAGCTTTGCTTAAAAACTTTCCCTTGATTGGACGACTTTCAAAAGCAATGGGTCTTTCATCTTGCATTAGAACAGCACCAATTCCATTTCCTGAAGCATCACATTCCACAATAAAGGTTTTTGTGAAGTCCGGTGTAGCTAAGACCGGTGCTTGGCACATTGCCTCTTTAAGATGTTCAAAGGCCTTTGTTGCTTCCGGAGTCCATGAAAATGCATCTTTCTTCAATAATGTTGTTAGAGGTGCTGCTATTCTCCCATAATTCTTAACAAACTTGCGATAATACCCTGTCAACCCAAGAAATCCTCGCAAATGCTTTATGGATGTGGGGATTTTCCATTCCTTAATGGCTTTAATTTTGCTAGGGTCTACCTTAACTCCTTCATGAGATACAATATGACCCAAATATTCCACCTCCTGGACTCCAAAGAAACATTTGGATCTTTTTGCATATAATTGTTTCTCCTCCAATAGTTGTAGCACCCTGTCAACATGTTCAACATGATCCTTCCAAGACTTGCTGTAGATTAGTATATCATCAAAAAATACTAACACAAATTTTCTAAGGAATGGTTTGAAAATTGAATTCATCAAACCTTGAAATGTTGAAGGTGCATTGGTAAGGCCAAAAGGCATGACCAAAAATTCATAATGACCCTCATGAGTTCTAAATGCCGTTTTCGGAATGTCTTCAATCTTCATTCTGATTTGATGATATCCTGAACGAAGATCCAACTTGGTGAAGTAAATTGATCCATGCAATTCATCCAGTAATTCATCAATGACAGGAATGGGGAACTTATCTTTAATAGTGAGCTTGTTGAGCTCCCTATAATCCGGACACATGCGCCATGATCCATCCTTCTTGTGCACCAATACTACTGGAGCAGAGAAAGAACTTTGACTCGGTTGAATTATACCAGCCTCTAGCATTTCTGCAACCATACGTTCAATTTCACTTTTTTGGACATAGGGATATCTGTACGGCCTGATGTTTGGAGGAACACTTCCTGGAATCAGATGAATAGCATGATCATGATCACGCATAGGTGGGAGACCTTTGGGAGTCTCAAATACCTTGGAATGATTGTCCAGGACTTTTTGGAGATCTGGAGAAATAGATGATTCCAATGTGGAAACATCTAGCGAACATAATTGTGCAATTACACCTCTTTGCTCCTTTTTTAGAAGCTTTGTCATACCATTAGAGCTGATTATCTTTCCTGGTTTCCCTGCAATACCCCTTAATTCAACTTCCTTTCCTTCCACAGAAAATTTCATGAAAAGTTCTTGAAAATTAAAAGCTATTGTACCCAAGGATTGTAGCCATTGGACTCCTAGTACAACATCAGCACCTCCCATTGGAATGGAAAGCATTGGGCTAGTCAATACATATTCTCCCATGGATAGCTTGATATTATGGCACTTTCCAGAGCAATTTATTGTTCCTCCATTTGCAATCATCACTTGACACTCTGGTGCTGGATATAGGAAGCAATTCAATTCTTTTGCTACCCTACAATGAATAAAATTGTGGGTGCTTCCTGAATCAATCAACACTATTACCTTTTTCTTCTTGATTTGTCCTTCTATCTTGATGGTTTGAGGAGTGGTAATTCCCGCCAATGCATTACAAGATATGGTCGGATTTATTTGTTCTTCATCTAGGCTTTGTTCCTGGAATATATCCTCTTCTTTTGACCTTTCTTGCTCCTTTTCTTCTTCCTCTTCACAATCTATGTAGAATAATTTCTTCTCAGCACACTTATGACCTTTTGTGTATTTGCTATCACAATTGTAACAAAGCCCTTTTGCTCTTTTTTCTTCCAATTGTTGTGGTGTCAACCTTGTAGGTTGTGGAAGACTATGGGCAACAACACTTCCGTCTTTATAGTTGTGAATGGTATGCTTCCTAGTTGCCATAATTTTGCTTTCCATTTTTCTTGCTAACCTGAATGCCTTCTCTAATGAATCAGGTTCCCAAAGGCGCACATCATGTTGGATATTATCCTTTAAAGACCCTATGAACACATCAATCCTATGCTCCTCTGGAATATCTTTTACCCTTATGTTCAATTTTTGGAACTCCTCAATGTGCTCCATTATTGAACCCTTTTGTTTGAGACTTATCAATTGGCTAAAAAAAGTGTTGCTTTTTGTATCCTCATAATGTGCTATCAATTCTTCCGTAAAAATTGCCCAAGTGATAAATTGTTTACGAGAACAAAGCCATTGATACCATACAAACTGATTTGGTTCCAAATATAAAGTTGCCATACGTACCTTTTGTGTGTTTTGCACATTATTGAGATCGAAGAATTGCTCCATCTGTAATATCCATGTGGCGGGATCCTTGCCATCAAACTTCCTCATATCGATTTTTGGAACATGGTGAGTCTTCGATCCAACATTAGAGTCTATGGAATCATGATTAACATTTCTTTTGTTCTCATCATGAGTTTCCTTTACTACCTTTTCACCATTAGTGACCCTTTCTTGTAGCAACTTCTTCAATTCATCCATCTTATCATCCATGCCATCAAATTTAGCGTCAATCTTAGCTTCCATGCCATCCATCTTAGCTTCCATGCCCTTTATCTTAGATTCCACGCCATTTACCTTAGATTCCACGCCATTTATCTTAGATTCCACGCCACTTATCTTAGCTTCTGTTAGCTTTTGTGAGCGTGACATTTGTTGCACTTGTTCTTGTAATTTTGATATATCATGTAGCATTTCTTCCTCTTCTTCATGAGTCATGCTAGAGCTTTCAGGTTCCTTACTAGGTGTTTGCATTTTCTTTCCTCGGGGCATCAGTTACCGATAATAATGCTTTACTATGCCCTTTGAATTCCGTTAAACCAAGCTTACACAAAAATTTAAAAAAAACTACACACCTTTTTTCACTTTATAGAAGCCTGATATTGAATCTGATGTATCTCTGTAATTTCGGATCATCCAGTTCTGAAATTGCTATCTGTAGTAGCCTTCTGCGTCCTCTTTCCAATGCCACAAGTCTGAGCCAAATTGGATTCTCCAAGGAAGAGTTATGTGAAATCTCCCACAGTGACTTGCTTTTAGACTGGTTCAGTAGAGCGAACTTGTACGACGTGCCACGAGTCACTGTTTCAACCTTTGAATCTGAAACTCACCCACAAGAAACTACAGTCCGTCCTCTTTCTGTACCGTTTTACGAAATTTCAATCCGATCCTCAGAGAGAGAGTTATGACGATTTTCCCCAGGTCACCTGTTTTGAATGTAATTCAGGAGTCTGCAAAAAGACCAACTTCCTCAGATCATATCTCCGAAAATATCACGAGAAAAGCTCTGAAATTCGGACCCAAGGTTCAGCACAAATTCTTCTCAAATGGGTTTTTTTTGCGACTTCTGAAACGTCACAGAAAAAAAGTTATAGCGAAAATTCCACGATGACCTGTTTGGAGCAGCGAAACCCTAGAATCCAAAGCTCTGATACCAAATGTTATGAAACCAGCTCACAAAAAGATAGAAAAGAGAGATCCACGACTTAGAATTCAGCCTCTTCGAGGGGGAAACCTCCTTTACATTACATAAATGAACAATTCTTGGATGATACAAATGAAAATACCTCCTTTCTATATATAGGAGTCTAAGTGGTCCCAATACAATCAAAGCCTACATAACAATAATATTGTAGGGCACAACAATAACAATAGAGGGCTTCTATGTGGCACAATAGTAACAATATGGGCACTACATGGGTACATCAATATAAATAAGGGGTATAACTACAATAGTAATGGGGTAATCACTAGTATTATAGGGACCCAACAATATGTGTCTTGGAGCATCTACTTAATAACATAAGCCTTTGAAGCCTAGCACATTCTTCATGCATGCCTTATGAGTGTTTGTAAGACTATTCTATGGGAATTTGTATTTCATGTTTTCACACACATGTACTAATATAGTTGAACTATTTCAGTTATTTTAGTGTTTATATTGTTCAAAAGGTATTGTAATGGTTTTTATTGTTGTCCCATCCTTGTGGACTATTTTGCAGGATACTAGACATATCTTTATTTACTTATTGGTTATAATGACCATCACATCTGGCATGGACTATTCCGCTGGATGTTAGACAAACCTTCCCTTGTTTGTTGGTTGTGAGGACTATCGCGTCCGCTGTGGACTATTCCACTAGATGCCAGATAGGTCCTTCTGGTTCATGTGTGTTCCTCTTCCTAGGTGGTACTCTTACCTCTCACTTACATGCTCACTTTTCTCCCCCCTTTTACAGTAAGGGAACCTAGAAACAGTTGCGCTGCACACTCACTAGGCACACTCACCTTGCTTTTCAAAGATACCAATGCATCAGTCACTTGTGATGACAGCTAGAGCCAAGGAAAATATTTAAGGATTCAATAACTGAGCCTTTATACCAGATGGGAATCCTACACCAAATGGTGTGAGGTCTGATTAGGACTTCATATCGGGGAGATCCCCTTAGTTCACGTATTTCCAACACCGCCAACAAAATGACACTAGAAGGAGGGTGAGATGACATGTTGTACTGTTTAACTCTAGTTTGAATCTCTTATTTCAAAGGACTGTTCCCCAAATCATATTCCTAGGACATTTTTATAAATATCTTAATTGTACCATCCTTGCAAAATGTATTCATAACTTGTCTGAATTTAAGTTCGATGGTGAGGGTGAATCAAATTTTCATGAACATATGTTTCAACTTTTTCGTCTTTGTATTTCTCAAATAATATGTTCCAAAGATGTCATGGCTAGACTACTCACCCTCACATTCGAAGGTTGTTTTAATCGATGGTTTCATACATTACCCATTGCTTCTATCCATTCATTCGACTAGCTTACCACGAAGCTTCATAAAGCCTTCGATAAGTATAACTACTGAGATGTTTGTGGAAGAATCAATATTTTAAGAATGAAGCCTAATGAACCAATTGATGATTTTTCTTATCGATTCGTTCACCTCTGTTATGAAATTCCTAAAAAAACATCTGAACTGGGATATCTTGAAAGACAAGTTTGAGCACTCGTTTCTTGTCTCTTCACATAGTGAACCTGAACCTCTTGATTTTTCTTCTTCCCCGACTCTTGCAAATCACCATGACCCACTTGATCGATCTGCTCCACCAGCTGGTTCTTCACATTCTCTTGATTCTCAAGCTACTGGCTCAAATATTTTGGGTACAAAGAAGTCACATTACACAGGTAGAGGAGCAGAAAAGTCAAGACACTTTCAATCTTTCCTCTCTTTTTTAGAATGTTCCATGTCAAGATATTGCATTTCCATTCTTGAATGATTCTCAACATACTAATCTCGGTAGATAATCCAATGCGATGAATTCTTTCAATCATCCCCTAGCCTTGGGTAGTGATCATTCTAATGATGAGAACTCTATTTTCGTATGATGCGACTAATGCCCAAGCACATCATAAGATATTTTGGCTTCTGATGAATATTTTAACTTAGATATAGAATATTCTTTGGTTGAAGAAGATGTTCATATCAAAACTTCCTCTTCAACTCACCATCCCTTGTGTCCTATCGTTTGCAATAAGTATACTTGTGACGAAGATGCCTCATACTCTTCAGTTTCTTCATCCAATGAGTCATCCCATCAATTGACACAAAGTGGTGAGGTTTTCCATGATGAAATTGAAAACAATCAAATCATAGAGAACCCTTCCCACCCCTCATCATCTCTTCTCTTGCATGAGGAAACCTCTTCAAATCAGTTGGCTCAAGAGATCTCACCAATTCATTTATCCTTGGATTTGAGATCAGAAGATTCTTCTCATTTGAGCAATTTGGTTTCTTAAGTTGAAAATTTTGGTAAAATTTGTTACATAGATGGTTGCTATCTGATGAGTAGTGGTCTTATTAAAATAAGCGATAGCAACTATGCTCAAACCATGCATGGTCTAGTTCAAGCTTCAAAATGTGATTCTACAATCCTGGGAAGTTTTGGGACTTTCCAAGGAGTCGAGGCACTTCAACTTCTGTTGATGGTTATGTTATGATCTCACAACTCTAGTAAGCCCCTGAAACTAAGTCAGATATGGTTTCTATAGTACAATCCATCTCTTTTCATCATTTCACTCGATGTAAATTTCCTTGTGAAAAACGTTTGGTATTCCGAGTGTGACCTTTCAATTTTTCAATATTTTAGTTCGGACCGAATTCAAGAATATGTTACAGTTCATTCATCTTCATGCAAAAATCTTCAGGTTGGGAATGTGCATCTCTCATAGAGTCATGTAATTGTGAAGTTTATCATCTCAAAGACTATCTTTGCACGAAGGAATCAGGCTTATCAAATTTATCCCTTAATGGACAGCTCCTCGATCTTCTTGTGAATTTGATGTTGCAAATTTGTCCTCTCATCACACCAGAAATCCTCTTAAGTGATATTAAATGCACAAGTTATAACACGAATCAAGTTCTTCTCTTTTCCCCATGTCCCAACTGGTCTCATTCATTTGTGGTGCTAGCATCTTTTTTAAAATATTTTTCTTAATACGATGCTTGTACAATTTGTCACCAGTTGCAAGAAGGTGGTCTGTCATGTTTGGTTCACAACGAACTTGGTTTTATTGTTTAGAGCATTCACGAGAATGTTCAAATCGATTTTTATTTATTTATTGAAAACTGGGAATCTGATGCTTAATCAACTCATCTGACCATTTCTCTGTCTTTGGTGACTTTCATTTAGCTTATCATTTTCCCATCAGCACATCCAATGACAGTTGTTTCACACTCCTTGATCTTAGTTGTTCAACATCTCCCTATTCATATTTTTGTTAACCTTGCAAGGCACTTCAGCCTTCACTGATGGTTATAGCATGTCCTCACTGTCTTCGCATGACTACTAAGAATGATCATGTCTATTTTCCGTTACTAGATCCCCATCATGATCCCACTCCTCTAATTGAAAATTCATCTTTTCCTAGATTACAGGGCTTTCAAGAGGGCCATCATGAATTTTACGATCCAATTGTTGAATTGTTGGAACAATCTTACTTGGAAAGCTCTATAGCAAACAACAAGTTTCAATCTTTCCTAGCACTTTCTAATGGCCTCGGTGTAGATGAAGACACATCCACAAGAAGCTCTCGAGGTTTGTTGAAAAATCATATTCATCGAAAAGGTAAGCATGTGAATTGGATAAAAGTAGTGGGTGTGAAACACCGTTCCATCCACAGGAAAGACCTTCCTTTTCTTGTGCAATTTTTTGAAGTTTTTATATCTTCTATTACACATCACTTTTTATCTGTTTTAATTGTTCATATATTTGTGGATGGAGGTCGGGAATGACTACGATGGTTTCACTGGAAATTTTATTATACGTGACCCCCACCTTCTAGTTGTTAGGTTATGAGTGGGATTAGTTGCATCCTAGTTTTCCCTTTATTTCACTCATACTACACTCATTCCCTGTAGTCTGTCCTCATTTTCTTATTATGATTCTACATCATGTTTTCTTTAGCCTTTTTGTTCTCTTCTCTTTTGGTTATGTTTCCTAGTTCTTTGTTTTCTTTCTTTTTGTCTTGTTTTCTTTCTTGTTGAGTTTTTCGTTTTATTTTCATCATGTGAATAAGTGTTGTGCTTGGACCCATTTTAACTTCTTAGTATGTGTGTAGCTGAACTACAAAATCTTGTGAAACTTCAACATTTGGATAACCATCTTTCCAACTTCCTAGTGTTGGTTACACCTTTTGTCCGATGAAATTCCGATGGAAAATACGAACCATCCACAAGGAGAGTTTTGGTCCAACCATGAGCCCATGTCTAGTCGAGAAGCCTCATGCCTATATTCATTTTTTTTTCTTTGGTGTTCTCAAGCTTATCCAACTGGTAGAAATGGAGAAGGGGAAAATTCTAAATGAGAAAACCTAAATCAGAGATCTCTATATGTTTCTCTTAAGGAACAACCTCTTCTGCTGTCAATAAATCAAGATCCCTCTTTTGCCTCAAAATAAATAAGTGCCAATGCAGAGTTCTCTTTAAATAAATAAAGGTGAAAGAAGAGAAAGGATTCCTGCGCAGAGAGGTGAAGCAAGAAACTCCACCGGGTTACTGTCCAGGCTCAATGGCAGTGGAGAAATGTTTGTGTTCCTATGTGACTCTGTTGGGGTACTGTATAGGTCTCTTGGCAGTAGAGTAACACAAGAGATGAAAAATTATACTCTGAAAATCTTAAGCTCACGAGATACACTACCCTTCCCAACTTGAAACATTATGATCACGCTAAATCTTATGTTGTGTTCAACTAAGAAGGTATAGAGGGCACCATGTTTATTCATGGGGCAAGTGGGAAGGCCATAGTAATTTGCATGATGAATCAATAATTTGTGAAGAACCAAGACCCTCCATGGAAGTAGTTAACCAAAGAAGAGAAGCTGGATTTTACAAGTGTGTCGCCAAGTGTTGTAGTAGCTGCAATACCCTCCAAAATTTTGGCCTAGAATTAAATTTTGGAGCCTATTGTGGATCATGTGATTGCTCGTTCCTTAGTGACTCATTGGTCAAATGATGATTTCAATATCCCTTCTTCAATCTGAAGAGTCATTTACACTTTTACCTTTGTATAGCAAGTGTCATCTTTAGGCATGGGAATTATCACTTGTCATGCAAAGAGGAGTTTTGGTTTGCTTCAACGGGAAATATTTATGAAAATGAGTTTTTCTCATCATATAGACATGTTTCACACTCATTTTCAAAGTTTTACTCACTATTACAAAACTGTCGTCATTAACATCACAAAGTATATGATCGGAGCCACACTTTGTAAGTTGCTAGAAAGGTTGTTGGACTAAGCGAAGTATGATTTCATATGTTTTGGATGATCTATGTTGTATCACTAAGTGTCCAATTGTGTGGTCACAGTCAAGTTCTATCACTATGCACATCAGTTCCACTGATCCAACACTTAGCCAAATTCTGGAGGATTCCTAGAAACCTAGCCTTATCTAGCATTCCTAAACTGCGCATTTCACATCTACAACCCTCAATATCTTTCCTTTCCTACTGAAACTATATAATGCATAGAAATCATAACCTCCCTTGGCATCCAAAACTGCGCAGGTGCTTCCTTGAGTGTCCTTCCCTTAGTTAGAGCTCACTGTCTCCGGAAACTATGCAGTTTTGTCCTTCAATCCTTTGAGTGACCCAATCCCCCTTGCCTACTAAAACTGCATAGTTTTTTCTCCTAGGGCCCCATCCTGCAGCAACCACTGTTTTCTTGAACTGCACAATTTTTTCACTCAGTTGGCATTGCGCAAATTTTTCCCTCAGTGAGGACTATGTAGAAATTTCACTCAGTCTAGCCTGAGTTGTGCACTATGTAGTCTCAATGATCAAGCTTGACCCTTGGGTGCTTCAACTACATAATCATGTAGCTACTAGGCCTTCTCCCTTGACCTCTCACTCAATCATTTCCTAGTTCATGAATCCGAGTGCTCTATCTAAGGCTAGGGGTTTCAGACTGATGTCATCTCATCATTAGTGAGTTGCAGATGCAGGTACTCTCTTACACTGTGGCAAGATGATAAAGAAGGAGATGAAGAAGGAGGACATACTAGATGACACTCAAGGAGATGAGGAGAAAAGATAATCATCATATAAGAATACCAAGGAACACGGGGGTATGATAGAATATTAGGACCGCATGATGACTCCATCTGATTCACAACCCTTTGGAGAGTAGTACGAAAAAAAATCACATCTTTCATGAAATACACGTCTTAGCATAGTATGAAGGATAACTTACCATTGTCATATCATTATGTCTTCAATGACATGTATGGTTGCAAACACTGAAAGCCATTCCACGTGTTTTCGCTAAGTGTTTCGTTCCCTTTTGTATGTTGGGCTAACTGTCATCTTTTGGCCTGTTTGACTAATATGTAATGTTTTGATCCTTTTCTGGTGGTTTCAAAGGTTTGGATTTGTGTATACGAGTTGTCCTATCAACGTAAACACCTGTTGCACTCATACACAAAGTATTGAGCACTGTCGCACAAGTGTCACCATGGCCGTCCTAAAGTCTATCTCAAGTGTCGCACTTGTCGCTTCTTGTCCCGAGACAGTCACACAGAGGGTAATGCTTTATTTGTTTCTCTGGTGGTCTATGTTGTCATGTCTTAAAATATGCTAAGTGTGTGATCAAAAGTTCAAGTTCATCGCAAGTCTATCTTCCTCCCACACTTAGCCATTTTCAGAAAATCTTCCTGACTAGGCAACTCAGCTTCACCGAGCCCTAACTGAGTTGTGCACTATGTAGTCTCATCCCTCATTGATGTGAACCTGCTACTTGGAACTGTGTAGTATGTAATCACTGTCCTCTAGGGTAATTGTACTGTGTAAATCTAGAGCCCAACAACCTTCCTTGACCCCTAGAATTGTGTAGTCATTCCTCCCTGTCTCACTTCAACTCTGCACTTCGCACTTTCAGTCCTCAAGATTTTTCCTTACCCCTTGGAACCCTACAATGCAGATAGTGCCTAGCCTCCCTTGGCCTCTAGAAGTACGCAGATTTATCCTCCAGTGTCCTTCCCTCAAGCAGATCTCACTACCCTCAAGAACTCCGCAGATTTGTCCTCGAGGTGTCTTTGTTGTCCAGTCCCCCTTGCCTCTAAAAAATGTGCATAAATGACCTATCAAGGCCTCATCCTGTATCAACCATTGTTGGCTTAAGATGCACAATCTTGACTCCCAGTGGCCACTATGAAATTTCCCTCCCCAGTGGGAATTGTGCTAAAAACTTCCTTAGTGAAGCCTGAGCTATGCTCAATGCAGTCTCAGTGATCAAGCTCTCTGCTTGTCACCTGGAATTGTGTCTTGCATAGTTACTGGGCCTCCTCTCCAAGTCTGTCACTTGTCTCAGGATCAATTCATGGATAATAATGCATCATCTTAGACTAGGTAGTTTTCATATTGAAGTTGTCCTGTCATGAGTGAATTGTAGGAACATGTACATTATCAAGTCATGGTGAGATTATGAAGAAGGAGAAGAAGGAGGGAAGCATTCCTAAAGACTCACTTGTAGCTGAACGAACAAGGGGACCTACCAAGACCAAGCAAATGAATAAGTGTGCGACCACCTATCAAGACCGAAGATCATTGAAGACCCTGTACTACCAAGCTATGTGGAGGAGAAGAGAAAGCATATCCAAGAACACATATAGCACACAACAGCAACAATGACTTGAAATTGCAACATCATCAAGCCAATCCATGTCATTAGTGTCATGTAAATTTCTGTCATGAGTTGTCATACACCACATCACTGTTGTGGGCCAGGTACATTGTAAATCAAATGTATTGTAAAGTGGAATTCCAATGGACACACATGAATATGAAGAGTCATGTAAGTTGAAAATTCATAGGAAGTTGAATAGTCATGAGGGGACTCAAAGAGTCACAAGGGGTAAGCATCACCCCTTGGTTATATATACCCCCTCATTGTATGAGAAAAGGACTTTTCACCTTGGCTCCTCCCACAAGGCATTAGAGAGATCAGCTAGTTCTTTGAGGAACAAGGAATGGCTCTAGTGCCCCACTACTCGGGCTAGTTATGTACAATGTAAATATGTGTATTGGAAATTTTTCTTAATATCATAAGCCTTTGAAGAAGAGCATGTTCTTCATGCATGACTTATGAATGTTTGTAAGACTTTTATGTGGACATTTGTATTTCATATTTTCTTTCACATGTACTAAGATAGTTTAAGTATTTCAGTTATTTTAGTTTTTATCTTGTTGAGAATGTGTTGTAATGGTTGTTATTGTTGTCCCATCCTTGTGGACTATTCCGTAGGACACTAGACATATCTTGCTTTACTTATTGGTTATAACGACTGTCACATCCATCGTGGACTATTCTGCTAGATGTTAGATAGACCTTCCCTTGTTTGTTGGTTGTAATGATTGTCATGTCCACTATGGACTATTTTGTTGGATGCTAGACAGGTCCTTCTAGTTCACGTGTGTGTATCTTCCTAGGTGGTACTATTACCTCCCACTTATAGGCTCACTTTTCTCTCCCCTTTTGTAGTAGGAGAAACTAGACACAGTTGTGTTGCACACTCACGAGACACACTCACCTTGCTTTTTGGATATACCATTACATCACTCTCTTGTGATGACAGCTAGAGCCAAGGAAAATATTTAACGATTCGACAACCGAGCCTTTATACTGGATGGGACTCCTACACCAAATGGTGTGAGGTCTTATTAGGACTTCATATTGTGGAGATCCCCTTGGTTGATGAATTTTTAGCATCGTCAACAGATTCTACCATATATATGTGTTATTTATCCCTACGGTTGATTACACTTCGAACCATTATGGAGCATGATTAAGTTCCTAATGTTTTTTTACACAATATTGCATGGTTCCCTTGCATTAATTTTGTTGATACATTCTTGTGTCATGCCAAAAATGTTCAAGGGTAGTCTAATCTTGAGTCAACCATTTGCAATTTCATTAACATTCCATGTCAGCCACCCTTATATTAATTATACCAAGTGAATCGATCGTTTCACATCATCAATTGATGTATGTTTCATTTTGATTAGTATGTCTATGTCAAGGCCCTCCTTCAAAGGATGTATTCATATCTATGTTAACTCAATATCTGGGAAGTCCAGCTAGAAACTATAAATAGTACCATATAATTTGTAGTCATCAATGGTAGGTTTCCTAGTGTATAATAGTGGCTTTACTTCATTTTCTCATGATTTCTGATTAATAAAATCTACAATTTTTTTACTTCAAATACTCTATTCACACTCAATAGATTATACTAGGTACCTTGGAGTCCATTTTCCACATTGGCATGTCTCCTCACATAAATTAATGGTATACCTCAATAAATAGTAATTAAATAGTTTATACCATTCTTGACATCAAGACATCTATTTGCATGATGTAGATTCATAATATTAGGTTTGTGACAAAGTCCATGGGCTTATGAGTATCTCACTTATTCATGTTACCCCTTCCAAGATTGATGAGGTATTTCCTTATATTATGTACTTTGAAGACCACTTGGGGCATTCTTATGCATGTCTAATGTCTTCCTAGTGTATGTTGTGATATAGATCCATATTGTATTTTCTCATGGCTATAACCTCTTATTGATAGCATGGATCCACAATGTATTCATTCATGGCCATGTCTTTGCATTTCACATCATGGATATGAAATTTTTTTTGTTGGTGGCCATGCTTTATTATCTCTTTTATCGAGAATTGGTATGCCTACCTCAGCAATGATCTATATGATTGGTTCAAGAGTGTTGCAAGCTTTGATTAGTTTGTTATGATTTGGCTCCTTCCTTGTGCCACCATGAGAGTTGTAATAATATTATTTGTTTCAACCATTAGTTTCTCTTCTAATATCATACATTAGGGGGAATTTATTACAATCTTATATTCCACCTTTGTTAATATCTTTGGACACCCATTCACCTACTATGGTCAAACACTACAAGTGAAAATAATCTTCTGTCACCCCTTAGCACAAAGAGATGGCCTATCTAGGCTTCTAGATTCACTCATTCATGAGAAGATTAGTTTGAGAGGGTTTGAATTGCCTCATCTAATGGTGTAGGAATTTGCTCCAGACTCTTAATGCTCTAGGACGTTGGGGTCTATATTCATATTCTCTTTGCCTTAACAACTCTACTTAATGAATCCATTCCTAAGGGAGAAAAGAAAAGAGAAAAATATTTAAGTATATGTTGTTTAAATTCTCAGAGATCCTTCTTACTGTTATAAGGTTTCGATACTTATAAGTGTAAACCAAGGAGTTGTAGCTAAGGAGCCACTAAGCATATTCATACACTAAAAATTAAAAATTGTATTAATTTTTTTTTATATCAATATATATTTCATTATTTCTTCTCTATTTCATATTCTTCATTGCATATATTGAATGGATTTGAATTATCTTGACTAATCTAGGCTAGATCTAGTAAATATCTAATCATATCTTTGCTTGCAAGGATAAATATGGAGTAACCTCCTGTTTTTTAGTATGAGATACAAGTGCTTGGAGTGGGAATGAGATCTCTAGAATGTTCAAGGAATATCTTCTAGATGCACATGCACATTAATGAGGACACCTACAACTTTATGTTCAAGTTATGTTACCCATTGTCCCATTTTTCATTCTTAATTTTCAAAAAGGTTAAAAAATTAAATCTATAAAGATTTATGAATGATCTATCTTATTTTTTCATTTAACTTGGATAAATATGTGGGTAAATTATGTGATCTCGTTTCCCATTTCCCTTTCTTAATTTTTCAAAATAGTTAAGAAATTACATCTAGAGAGATATTTGTAAATGATCTATCATTATTTTGTCACATAACTTGGATAAATATGTCAAGAACCCACCTCTCTACAATTTTTCTTTTATCCGTGTAATAATTTTGTTTTAAAAAAAAATAATTTTCTTAATAATATGAAACTTCATTAACTTATTTATGTATCATTACATTCTATTTAAAAATATATATATTTTTATATAAATAAATTAAAAATGAAAATCATCCTAGGTTGATATTAACTCTACATCTATAAAGTGCCGAGAGAGATCAAATCTCACAAGGTGAAAACCTTTTATTTGATTCCTATCAGTGTTTGAAAGATCCAAAGTTAAAATGGATCTAGGTTAGTTTAAACACACACACACAAATATTTTTCTTGGTCAATGAAACCATTTTATTTCAAGTATCAGTCATAGCCCAAAGGAAAATTGCAAAGGAGTCTCCATGACTTTAAACATGCTATACTATATTGTAGTACCATTGGAAAAATCATATGTTGTCAAAACTTAAGATTGGCTCTATGAAGTCAATTTTGCTTCAATTACCATAACAATATTTATAAGCATTAGTTTGTTATAGCTTTTTAATATTATTTTAAATAATTTGACATCTACAACTTTAATTTTTAATTTTTAATTTTGATTATCTAGTACATATTAATAATTAATAATTATAATTATAATTATTAATTTTATTTTTTCATTTTTATAATTTTAGTTATGGATCCAACAATACATTACATTACATTACATGAATTTACAACATCTCTTTTATACTAATTTAAAAAGCATATTTCAATTATACATTTGTATACATTTTATATCACATTTCACATCTTAAATATATTAATTTTATCATATTTTTAATAATTAAATTACTTACGCTAATATATCCACAATAAAAATTATACTACACCAGTTTTAGCACTATGTTGTAGGCCACTGTTACATCATAATTTTTTTTTGTTAATTTAAGATTTTTTATTTTTTAAGCTCCCTCTTCAACGCCATTAATCATGTCATAGGCATTGGACCCGAAACATTTCACATATAGAAGTATAATATTTTTAGTACAAACACTTTTGTGACTAAAATTTGTGTTTTACAACCCCAGAATTTTACCTTTATGTAACTTTTTTTTCTAGCTTCAAACAGTTCATTTAGTTTTAAACCATCTTCATCTAACCAAGAGAAGAAGATTTACCATGGTTTCAAATTTTTTTTCAAAGGTTTATATATATAGATAGATATTTTGAATATGTATTTTGTTTTGGTGAGAAGTTTATTAAAATGAAATAATTTTTTGTATTTTAAATTTAGTTTTCTAAGTCTTTAATCTATCCAAATTGCTATTAATCTCATTTATTTATATCTTTATGTCAGAGAATGTAACTATTCACAACACACAACTAATCTAACCTTCATACAATTAAAAAATAAAACTAATAATATGGAAATCATTCTAGATAGAATGATAAAATATAAAATAAATAAATATATTAATTATAAAGTTAAAATTAAATTACAACTAGTAATCATGAAGTTGAAATGTTCAATGTAACTAAATCATTCAAGGAAAAAATAGCAATTCTCTTGGCTTCTTTGCACAAACAGAAACAAAGTCTATATAAACTTAAAATTGACACTGTAACATAAATAGATTTAATATCAAATGCAAAAATATAACAATCTACTCAATCAAATATTTAATTTGAGCAATAAAATAAAATAAAATAAAATAAAATATAATAATATATATATATATATATAGCTGAATTAAATGTTTTTCCCTCCTCTCATCATCCTCAAACTTTAAATAAAAAAAGCATCTAAACTATATATTAAAAATATATTTATGACATTACATCTTAGGCAATTCCCTCCGTAACTTGAATATCTCCATTGTAGCTCCCTCTTTCCTTTCCTTGATGCTTATTTAAATACAAAACCACTCTTACCTATAATCACAAATACCAAAACATACGTCTCAATTTAAGAATTTTTATCTATGAATGCTTCATCAGATATACCCACGTCATACTTTTCTATATTCTTTAGAAACTGTTCAATCTTGCAAATTAAGTTTCCAAAACACAACATATATTTCCAGAAGAATTACGTACATCGCGATCTTTTTGACTGTGGGAATAAGACAGAGTTGAAGGTCCACATCCAAATAACCAAACTGTAGTGACGGATTCGTTGATATAGCTCTACCTTGCTGCTATATGCAGGATGATGTTGAGGTTGATTTCCACGAAGACAACCACACCAAAGGGGTGGAACCCCATTTCAGAACCAGTCGATGATCACCTACCAATTCTACTTCATAACATCCTCTACGCACACTCTGCAGCGTATATTTTGCATACGACATAGTGTCGTTGCTTATGCTACATTCACCATAACCACACTCGAGAGGGAGGTCAACAACGTTGGATTTTCTGGTATCAGGTGGGCCACACGCACTACTGCTCACCACTCTCCTAGACATGGCGGGTCCAAAGAATATGCGTTCCACCATCGCTCTTGCAAGCCCATGCTGTGGGAGTCCAGCTTCAAGCGAGTCGAAAATAGCGCACAGATCCTCTAGACAACGACCAAAGCTGTCCAAGAAGTTGGCCCTCTTACTCTCAGCGCCCTGTGGGCCCGTAGCGAGCGTAACGGCCTTGGGATTCAAGTGGCGCGCGCTGATGAGGAATTCCAATAACTGCGATTTGTGTCGCAGATTGAGCATGTGAGGCAATTGCCATAAACAATTCAGTATTACTGTCTCCCCCTCATGCAACGGTAGGACCTGTTTCAGCCCTTTCAAATCCCTTTCCTGGAACGAAAACGGGAGCCCCACAGAGCTTGCGTACTCCGACAGCCTTCTTCCTGTCTGCCCGCAATAAAGCAGACATTCTTCCTCGTCCTCTGCCCATTTGATTGCTGTGATCCTCAAGTGACTAACACCATATAAATTTTCATTATTCCTCAGGACCTCAATTAATGGCGGCCATTGCATGCCCTCCATTATATCAAAGTCAATAATATGGATTCGTACATTATTAGCACCACCGGCTGCAGCGACTGCTTCCAGAATACATTGGTTAGCAGTGAAGTGAGGTATTTGTATGTAAGGATAAGCTACATGCAGCAGCTTTAAAGCTCCCAGAAAATGGTCCTTGGTGCTTTTATCATTGGGCTCCAAATGAGCTAGGGAATTGCTTTTATCATGGGGCTCCAAATGATCTAGGGAATTGACCTTAGAGTGAAGTAGAGCATGGTAGAGATAGTAAGCCACTCTCTCCATGGTGGAGCCTGTGGGAGAAACCAGCTGTCGCAACCTGCAGAGTATGACCTCCACTACATCTTTTGCTCCCTGCGACAATGCTTCCGCGCATGCTGTCAAGAGATGTACAATCCTCAAACCTTTGTATTCCGTTTCATCAAAGGCGCCAGGATCGACATGGACAGAGGGCGAGACTGACTTGTTTGTGACCACGGCAGAGTCAGAAAGCGGTCGATCCGCAGCAAATAGAGCAGCCGGATGCAGCTCAGTGTCTATCGGGCATTGGAAGACGATGGGATCACTCTGAGGTCTCGATATTGGATCTTCCTCGATGTTATTATTGTCATCTCGCCGATCTGCATCTATTATATACTCATCAATTGCCTCCAATTCTGCCGATAGGTTATTAACGGGGCAGTCATGGTTGTCGTCAACGAGTAAATCATCCCATGACGACCATAGCGCTGCATCCAAATCCACCTCTGACAGTTCTACTACTGGCGAATTAGTATCCCAATCGACATGTGGCAGACTAGTGAATACATGATCCAAATCTAATTGTTCAGAAAACCATGATGTTGCAGTTCCAGCTTCCATGTTGTCCATTTTCGACACTGTAAAAATTGAGCCTCCTGTTCTCTAGATCCGATGCCAGAAGACATGCAAGAAAGAGGCCTGCGGGCCTGAAGTTGTGTATTGATTGATACACAGAATTGCAACGTGTATGACAACGATACATGAAGGGAACTAAGTCCTTGGTTTATGGACCACCCAGAGATGTAGTTTTCTCGTACGTCACGATTCCGAGAGACTAAGATAAGGTTTTCTCGTTGGTGCGCAGTGGAACAATGAAGTCATCAAGACAGGTGGCCTTCGTACGGCATCGCATATCTAGGGCAAAGATTTCGATCCCATTATTTGTATTTTGTGGTTTTTTTAAATGCGGAGGAATTTGATAATTCAACGAAAGGATTGGTTTTGTCTTTAAATAAATAAGTTGTGCTTTCGTTAGGGTTATGAATGGTTTTGTTTTGTTTTTAAATAAGTTGTACTTTAGGGTTAGTTTTAATGTCGAGACGAAGTGCTATTTATTTATTACTTGATTTATTATTTGGATGTTATTATCCAGATTTTTTTGGTCAAGTTTAAAAGTTTTATAGGATATTATAATTTTGTAATTAATTTATATTTTAAATGTCTTTTTATGAATTTTGAATTTGAATGTTTATATAAAATAAATTTCATCCATTACTTACACTACACTTACACTACATTTCATGAGCAATTTAATCAAAACCTTAACAAACAACTCTACCAAATAGTTTTATAATCAATTAATTATTTTTTAGAAAAATTCAATTTACAAATATTCAAAATTATTTAAACAAAATTTAATTAACAAATATTTAAAATTATTTAAACAAAATTTAATTAATAAAAATTTGAGATTTGTTTAAACAAGGTTTAAATGTTAATTTTTATTATAATTTTTGGAAAGAAATTATTAGAAAACTATAACTCAGCAAAACTTTAGGTAGAACTTACATATTAACTAGATTTACCTATTTGTTTCCATTATAATATCTAGATTAATTTTAATAGCTAACAAATCAATACCTTACAATTATAACTTAGTAACAATAATCAAAACATTTCAAACTACATTTATTAATGAATTACACACAACTACTCGTTAACCTTATTCCGAACAATTCTAATAAATGACCTCCAGCACCATTATTTGCTACTTTACCATCCATTCAAATATAAGAAACATCTAGTCAAAGCATAATTCCCACGCAGATCGAACCAAGAAAATAGTTTGGTGACGATTCCCTTTTTTTATTTTTTCCGAGGAGCTTGGGGGCACCATTCGAATACATTGACATTAGTTGATGAGTATCTGACCAATGAACAGATCGAGGCAGCCGGGCATTCATTTCATAGGACATCACGTTTATTACGATGGTTACTGGCTACTTTGACATCAACATCTAAGTTTAAATATTTTGAGACCGTACTAATTTATAAGTTAGTGTATTTAAAAAATAAATTGAGGGTAAATTTTTAAATTCGATAAGAATTTAATTATGAAGAGATTATCTTTTTGAAGACAATTTTTTTTATTAATGTGGATTACAAAAGTCTAAGATTTATCAATTTAATTATGTTTAATATATTAGCTTATTATTATTCTTATTATTTTCATTTTTTATAGTCATTTTTTTCCTAAATTTGACAAAGATTTCATAGAATTTTAAATTGCCACTATGTAATGTAGAGTTTTAGTGTTCTATGAATTTCTTAGAACAAGTTTGTCTAAAACTTAACAAAGATCTCTTAGCATCATAAATTTCCACTATACAATATGTAAAACTCCAATCAAGGGGCTTCATTGGGGGAACAATACCATACCACCTGCATTCATATTGGAGGATATATATTGAGGAAAAATGACATAATATATTGGGGGATATATAGGGGGTAAAGGGTTTTTATATTGGTAGGTATAAAAAATGGAGCTCAAAGTTAATGAAAAAATGTAAAGGGGTATAAAATATGTTAACAAAAAATGGATACTTACAATACCTAGTGAAAGTAGAGGTTTTTTAAATTGGGAAGGTGAATTGGGTTCATATTGGTAGGGGATTAAATAATATGGTTTTTAGAAGTATTTTCCAATATGTAGTCAAATTAAGGGTATTGTTTAATATGCCACGATGAAGGCACGTGATATGTCAAAGGTTCATTGAGTGAAGCCCGAGTGACTCCAATATCCCAAATATATATATATAACCTCACATTTACCATGTAATGCCCCCTCAAATTTATCATATGACTTGGTTTATTTAATTATATGGCTCGAGAAAATAAAATGACATGTGATAGAACATGAAGATGAAAATATTATTTCACAATAATATAATTAGAAATTATTTTGTTATGTGCTAATCCTTTGAGAAAAATGTTAAAGGTCAACATGAGAGTTTAACCCCTAACCAATCTTAAAGGTCAACATGTGAGATTAACATCTATCTGTATGGAAAAAATAGTTGAAGTTAGTTATGCATAGAGAGGGAGAAACTAAGGAAAAATAAAAAATCCTCATGTTTGATTTTCCTTCTGAAATTCCATTGCAAGATGCAAGGAAAAAGGGAAGAGTACTGACAAAAAAGCAACCACAATATTTCTTTTTATGGATAGAGAGAAATTCCATGTAATGGGCTTTCTTCGTAAGGATAGTGGGAGATAAAGACAATTCCTATGCAAGATAGTAGTGGGAGGGAAAGATTGGTAGGATACAAAAAAAAATTAGCAAGAAGCCGCTAAGGGTTCAAGAGGTGCAAAATATGACAAAGCTTTTGCATTGTTTTTTTCCTAATAGTTAAACTAAAGCTCCGGGGAACCAATAAGAAAAAAATGGTTCAAAGGTTGGGTGCAACATGGTGGCCTTTAGCTTGTTCCTCAAGGTTTCACATAAGTATATTTTTTCATGTTAGAAAATAAAAAAAGAATGCAGGTGTATGTGTATGAATGGAAATTATTGTGTAGACTAGTAGTATTTTGTTGCTAATAAAGAAAATATTGTGTCGTCTAACGATGTTTTGTAGATGACGTTGGCACAGACATGGGGTGTGGAGTCATAGGGAATAGGGTAGGAAATAACATAACCTTGGTCAAATTGTAAATCATTGAGTAATTGTTCAAATGCAAAGAAGTAAAAACCTGGAGTGTATTTTGTTGAATGTGTAACTAGATGTATACATATATTTATATATGGTATTAGTTGAGAAATAAAATCTCGAAGTTGTGTAGGTTAGAGGATTGACTAGGGGAATAGGCATCTTAACCTCTAAGTCTAATACCCTCAGACACAGAGGGTTAAGACATAAAGAACTGACATACATTCCCCGCTACTCGGACCTTCTCGGTCTCTCGACTCAATTACATGTAACTCTATAGATTAAACATTTGCATTTATATAACATTGATATAGAGTTAATGATACCATTGATACACATAAAAACAATAGAGAAAATTTACAACTTGAAAATAATCACTGCCTTTGGGACATAATAGCTTGCATACAATCTTGTATTTATTAAAGTAAAAAGATTCAAGAAAATATCCTCGGTCCAATATAAGAATATTCCTCTAAACCTTTCATAAACAAATGAGTGTTAATACATGCGGATATAGAAAAAACAAGGTAAAAACTATCCAAAGAGAGTCTCACATCCAAAAATATCTTTTGCTTTTCATCTCTATTCTGACACTAAGGAACAAGATTATGTCTTCTTCAAAGGAAAAAAATATAAATGTTATTTTAAAAACTAGGAGTATGTATACAGTATAAGACCAGAAAAATAGAGACGATCTAATAATTTTTTTTATAAAGCTACGTATAGGAATTATATAAATTAGCAGAGGAAGTTCTCGTTCGCAGAGCCCTCGGTAATCCTAGGAGCCTGAGATATTAAGTGCTTCACATAATTAAAACCATAATCAAGTTTACAAAGTCTTTTTACAACATACAAAAGAGAGGCTCGTAGCCTTGCAAGTTATGAGTTTTCACATTGAGTATAGTTACTCGATAGCCATGCTAGGACCCACCCTAATGTTGGATTTAGAGACGTCTAATTACAATAATTAAGTTGGACATACGTGCATTATGATTATGATACCAAATACTGTCAGCAAGATTACATTTATGTAATGATTAAAATATGCCAAATAATGTGATTAATTAAGTCATGGCATTCTACGTATTTAAATAAGGATTTGGATACAAATACATATAGAATAATGTTAAACAATTATAATTGTTAATGGACCGATTATAGTTGATTAAAATAATAGCAGTAATAAATTTGAGCTGAATAAGGAAATCAGAATCTATTCTGATTGATTTCAGTTTTTCTGGAAAGTTCCCGATTTCAAAATCTGATGAAATCCGAAATTTCAGATTTCTTGATAGACTTGTTTCAGCTAAATTTCGGCTGCCCTAGGATTGGGGTTTTGCACTGCTATAAAGGGGCTGAGTCTCCAAGGCTTGGAATCAACTCAGAAAAATTGTTTGCTCCATTGAAGACTAGATACTCTGTCATTTAGGATAGCCAGAGAAAAGGATTGCAAGTTCTTGGAAGGATTCAAGAGCCAATAACTCAAGTCAAGACCAGGAGCCTTTGAAGATGGAAAGTAAGTTCCGCTGAGCATTAATTTTAATTTCTTACAAAGGAGTAGATCTTGGTTAGGGTTTAAAGTAATTAGGAAAACCCACAAAGTAAAACCATCAATTGGTATCAGAGCACCCTTATGTAAGAACTGTCTCTCCCGTCTATTTTTCAATCCACTGGAATAGTCTGATAGTTTGACTACGCATTTTTCAATTACTGAAAACAAAACATTGTAATCACCAAGTTTATTGGGCTATGGTCCGGATTTAGTATTACTTCACTTTCATTGTATTGCATTGTGTAATAACAAAGTTCAGTTAATAAAATACAGTTGTTCGATGCACAGTAAATGAGGCCGGTCTGCTTACGATATTTAATTGCGATGCGAAATTTATTTTCTCGTTTTAATATCCTGTAAATCTTTTTTTAATGGGAGAATGAGAAACAAATTTTATTTAGGGGCTAAACTATTCTCCAAGCAATTTTTTATTTAGGGTCTAAACTCTGTGCATTAATTTAGTTATAAGGGCGAAAATATGGTAGAGTAATTGTAAGTAATTGTAAGTGATTGTAATTTAGGTTATAATAATTATAATTACTATAATTACTATAATTACTATATATATTATGCTATATTTAGGCTAATTATTAGGATTTAGATATTATTTAAAATTGGTATTAACACCAATTAAAGGGTATAATACTGAATTCTAAATTGATCACAATAATGCTAATTATGGCATAAAAATTTGTATTAACGTTAATTACTGATATAATACCAAATTCGGATTTTATCACAATAATGCTAATTATGGCATAAAATGTGTATTAACGTTAATTATTGATATAATACTAAATTCGGATTTTATCACAATGATGCTAATCATGGCAACCATAAAATTATTTAGAAATTATTTAGTATTCTCTAAATAAATTATTTAGTATTCTCTAAATAAATTATTGAAGCATTTCTAAAAGGTAATCATTGTAGAAACTGCTAAAGTTTTACTAAAACCTAATAATTATTTTGATGAATATAGTTGACATATTAAATTTAAAAGTGTTATAAGATACTGTATTCTATATAGGACGAGTAGATTCTATAGGTACGTCCTAGATTAGGTTTTAGACATAATTTTGGAATCTAACTAAAGACGTTTAGTATACATGTGTTGTTTTCGCATGAGTCAAGCATTGATGTTCGCAAACGAACCGCTCTCTGTAAGACGATTGCAAGGATGACTCATGACAAGTTGAAATAACGTGCTGGCAATGGACGTGGGTGTTAGCTTTCCCAAAGGAGGGTTGGCGCCTGCTAAGTTGTTTGGTGCATAAGGGTAGTGTATAAAAATAAGTTGCAACACACATGGACTAGCAATGTCTAGAAAAGCATCGGGAGCTTGGAACATAACCGATCCGTATATGATCCTCCTCCCCCCGTTGACTGGCCTGGTCGTTAGTTCATGGATAAGTTAGTCTGACCCAAAGGTAGATTGACATGTTTGTACTTTATTCACTACACCAAAGTGCCTGAAGGTAATGATTGCACCCAAAGGTGTTTCATTACTGAATGGTGTTTTGGCTAAAGTTTTAATGGAGCAAATAGTTTTACACACGCCTTTAGATAGATTTTAGAATTATGATTAAGGATCAAATCGTGACGCATCGTATCTAAATTATTTCCTTGTTCTTGAATTTTTCAGATCCAAACATAATGTCAAGTCTAAGTCAGATTAAGCCCCTCATGGGGAACAATTTCAAACAGTGGGAGGAAAAGATGAAATTAGTCTTAGGGATCATGCAATTGGACACAGCACTGAGATTTGATCGCCCCAAGCCTAATAAAGAGAGTGAGGTAACTCCTCAAGAGAAGGCTGATATTGCTAGATGGGAGCATTCAGATCGCATGTGCATAATGGTGATGAAGCAAACGATCCATGAGACTTTTCGAGGCATCATACCTGATACAGAGACAGGCGCTATTGAATACCTTAAGGCCCTTGAAGAAAAATTCACAAAGAGTAAAAAGACTGATGTTAGTACACTCTTTGTGAAGTTGGCAACAATAAAATACAAGGGAAAAGAAGGGGTTAGAGAGCATGTTATTGAGATGACAAGACTGCAACGTGCCTTGAAAGGGCATAATTATGACATCTCTGATGAGGTTCTCATTGAGTTCATTTGTCTGTCTCTCCTGTCTAACTTTAGTCAATTCAAGATGACTTATAATTGTCAAAAAGAGAGGACACTACCTGAGTTTGAGGCTCAGTTGGTGCAGGAGGAAGAGAGACAGAAAATGACTAAGGGAGAAAGTGCTCATGTAGTAACATCTAATCCTAAGGGTAAAGGCAAGAAGCGCAAGTTTACTGCCAAGGAAAAGGGACCTACCAAGGTAGCTGCAAACAATGCCGCGCAGAAAAGCAAGAAGGAAGATACTTCTGCGAAAGCAGAAGAAAAGAACTGTTTTTTCTGCAAAGCGCCAGGACATACAAAGAAATTCTGCACCAACTATCATGCATGGTTGGCAAAGAAAGGTATGTCTCTTGCTTTAGTTTGTTCTGAAGTTAATTTAAGTTCTGTATCTAGATATACTTGGTGGATAGATTTAGGTGCAACGACTAACATCAGTATGTCGATGCAGGGTTGCCTAAGCCATCACAAGCCAAGTGAGGCAGAGCGCTACGTTTACGTAGGAAATGGAAACAAAGTAGAAGTGGAAAGCATAGGAAAATTTAGATTATTATGTAAGACAGGATTTTATTTAAGTTTTGATGCTTTAGTGGTTCCATCTTTCAGAAGGAACCTAATTTCTGTATCTTATTTGGACAAAAATGGTTATGTATGTTCATTTGGTAATGGAAATTTCAGTTTGTGTCAAGATTCTAAGCTTCTTGCTTCTGGTATCCTGTCTTCTTATGATAATCTTTATTTTCTAAATATAGACACTTCACATTCAGAGGCACTGCATATAGATAATAGAAAACGTAAATTAACTTGCGAGAAATCTGCAACATTATGGCACAAGCGATTAGGACATATCTCTATGAAAAGGATAGAACGTCTTGTGTCTAATGATATTCTCCAACCTTTAGATTTTACAAACTTAAGTGATTGTGTAAATTGTATAAAGGGAAAACAAACTAATAAACGTAAATATGATGCAAAAAGGTGTAATGATGTCTTAGAATTGATTCATACGGATATTTGTGGTCCTTTTCCAAAGGCTACAAGAAATGGTGACCGTTACTTTATCACATTCATAGATGATTATTCGAGATATGGTCATATTTACTTAATAAAAGAAAAGGCGGAAGCATTAGACGTGTTCATAAAGTTCAAAACGGAAGTTGAGTTACAACTTAACAAACGTATAAAGTCCATTCTTTCTGATCGTGGTGGTGAATACTACGGTCATTATGATGGATCAGGAGAACAGCGTCAAGGTCCCTTTGCAAAATACTTAGAGGAATGCGGAATTGTGCCTCAGTATACGTTTCCAGGTTCGCCTGCAATGAATGGTGTTGCTGAGCGACGAAATCGCACCCTTAAAGACATGGTGAGAAGTATGATTGCTCGTACAACTCTACCTGAGAATTTGTGGGGAGAAGCCTTAAAGACTGCAGCATACATACTTAATAGAGTGCCTACTAAAGCAGCTAACAAGACCCCTTACGAGTTATGGGTTGGGTGCAAGCCTAGCTTGAATCATTTGAGAGTTTGGGGATGTCCATGTGAAGCTAGGCCTTATAAGCCAAGCGAAAAGAAACTGGACGAAAGAACCGTTAGTTGTTACTTTATAGGCTATTCTGAACGATCTAGGGGGTTCAAATTCTATAATCCAACAGAACATACAGTTTTCGAGTCAGGAAGTGCAAATTTTTTTGAGGATAATGAGTTTGTGGGGGGAGATATGACAAAAGATAGTTTTTTTGAAGAAGAAGAGACGAATGCGAATGAGACTATGGACCAAAGTCCTAGTTTTGTTCAAATTCCGATTGCTTTTAGAAATACATCTTTTGAAAATGTGCAAACTTCATCATCCCAAACAACTCAGTTAGAAACTCAACATGGAATAGAGAACACAAATGGACCTGAACCCAACCCAAACCCTCACATTGACATGACAAATGTTGATGGCCTAGGGCCTGTGGGAGATTCAGAAGTTGGTAATGATGTTCTTCCTCCTGTTGAAGATCAAGTTGTAAATGAACCTCAAGAAAATCTAGAGCCTGTTCCAATTAGGAGATCTACTAGAGAGAAAAGATCTACACAATCAAAGGATTATGCATATCTTCAAGAACATGAGTTTGACATTGGCATGTTTGAAAATGATCCTGTTAATATCAAACAAGCTGTGGAAAGCTCTAACTCTCAAATGTGGATTAATGCCATGAATGAAGAGATGAAATCTATGTATGACAATGACGTTTGGGATATCGTTCCGTTGCCTAAAGACAAGAAACCCGTTGGTTGCAAATGGATATTTAAGACTAAGCGGGATTCTAAAGGCAATGTTGAAAAATACAAGGCACGTCTTGTTGCGAAAGGTTTCACACAGAAAGAAGGCATTGATTATAAAGAGACTTTCTCTCCAGTTTCATCGAAAGACTCTTTAAGGATTATATTGGCACTTGTAGCACATTATGATTTAGAACTTCATCAGATGGATGTAAAGACGGCGTTTCTCAATGGTGACATTGATGAAACGATCTATATGAAGCAGCCAGAAAACTTTGTATCAGGTGATGCAGGGTCTATGGTTTGCAGACTTAAGAAATCTATCTATGGGCTAAAACAAGCATCTCGACAATGGTATTATAAGTTTCACCAAGTTATTAGCTCATTTGGTTTTGAGTCTAACATAGTAGATGAATGTATATACCTTAAGTTCTGTGGGAGTAAATTTATTTTCTTGGTTTTATATGTAGATGACATATTGCTTTCCAGTAACGATAAGGACATGTTGCATCAAACTAAGAATTTTTTATTTAAGAACTTTGAAATGAAAGATCTTGGTGATGCATCATTTGTTCTAGGGATTGAAATACTTAGAGATAGATCTCAAGGTATTCTGAGGTTATCCCAGAGGAACTATATCGATAAGATTCTAACAAGATTTGGCATGCAAAACAGCAAACCAGGAGATACCCCTATATCAAAAGGAGATAAGTTTAGTCTGAAACAATGTCCCCAAACTGACTTAGATAAAAACCTCATGAAAGATATTCCCTATGCCTCAGCCGTGGGTAGCATCATGTATGCACAAGTATGCACGCGTCCGGATATTGCGTTCATTACCGGAATGCTAGGGAGATATTTGAGTAACCCAGGTATGGAACACTGGAAGGCAGCCAAGCGAGTGTTGAGATACCTAAAGAGAACAAGGGACTATATGCTCACGTATCGGAGATCGGAACAGCTCGAGGTCATTGGATATACCGATTCTGATTTTGGAGGATGTGTCGACAGCATGAAGTCAACATCAGGATACATCTTTATGATGGCAGGTGGTGCTGTGTCATGGAAGAGCGATAAACAGTCATTGGTAGCCTCCTCCACTATGGCAGCTGAATTTGTTGCATGTTTTGAAGCATCTAATCATGGCGTATGGCTGAAGAACTTCGTCACAAGTCTGAAAATTGTGGATTCTATTCAGAAACCACTCAAATTATTATGTGACAACAATTCAGCAGTGTTATACGCAACCAACAACCGAAGTTCGTCAAAGTCGAAGTACATTGACATTAAGTTTTTGGTTGTAAAAGAGAGAGTGCAGAATAATGAATTATGTATAAAACACATAGGTACAGACTCCATGATTGCGGATCCTCTTACTAAAGGATTACCACCCAAGAAGTTTCACCAACATGTTGCTTGTATGGGTGTAATATCTGTTTAGGATAATTAGAAAATGTGGGAGTCTGAATATGTTTTAAGTTCTGTTTTTGATGTTCTATGTAATGCAATTGTAAACAATTTTGATGATATATACAAGTTGCATTCAGTTTCAGTTTCATTATTTCTTTCTTTAAAGTTTAAATTTTTGGCCTCATACAGTAAAGTAAAGGTGACTCAATTAGAAATAGGCACGTCTAATCACACTTGCGTGTAATTTCTAAACTATATGTCCAAATCAGATTCATGTCATTCAGTTATGTTGGCAGCATGATTTATGTCAGTTTAGTTGCGAATAAATGTGACAAATGCCGCTTAAGTCCTTTGTTAGCATAATTGATGGACGAAATTGTTTAAGAAATACGATAAGTAAAGACGGAAAAGTTGCATGCAATAAAGTTAAGGATATATAATCAAAAGGTTGCACTTGTCCATGTGGGAGATTGTTGGATTTAGAGACGTCTAATTACAATAATTAAGTTGGACATACGTGCATTATGATTATGATACCAAATACTGTCAGCAAGATTACATTTATGTAATGATTAAAATATGCCAAATAATGTGATTAATTAAGTCATGGCATTATACGTATTTAAATAAGGATTTGGATACAAATACATATAGAATAATGTTAAACAATTATAATTGTTAATGGACCGATTATAGTTGATTAAAATAATAGCAGTAATAAGTTTGAGCTGAATAAGGAAATCAGAATCTATTCTGATTGATTTCAGTTTTTCTGGAAAGTTCCCGATTTCAAAATCTGATGAAATCCGAAATTTCATATTTCTTGACAGACTTGTTTCAGCTAAATTTCGGCTGCCCTAGGATTGGGGTTTTGCACTGCTATAAAGGGGCTGAGTCTCCAAGGCTTGGAATCAACTCAGAAAAATTGTCTGCTCCATTGAAGACTAGATACTCTGTCTTTTAGGATAGCCAGAGAAAAGGATTGCAAGTTCTTGGAAGGATTCAAGACCCAATAACTCAAGTCAAGACCAGGAGCCTTTGAAGATGGAAAGTAAGTTCCGCTGTGCATTAATTTTAATTTCTTACAAAGGAGTATATCTTGGTTAGGGTTTAAAGTAATTAGGAAAACCCACAAAGTAAAACCATCACCTAAATGTTGTGGGAAAGTTAAATATAAAATAAGAAATTGAAGTGTACTCACAATCGTTGTATCGCCAAAAGAAAAACCTTGCATGCAATTAAAAAATGGTAAGAACTTGGAACCACGTCTTGTAAGTAGGTAGAAGTGAAACCTTGAAACCTCGTTTTAAGCCTGACAGAATGGACCAACACCGAGCCTACATATATCATTGTGGAAAGAATAATAAAGATTTAAAATTAAGGAAACCCTTGTCAATGGATAAAACCCTGCAATGTAGGGATTCAAAATATATATATATACCTGGTGCATAGGAGTCGACACCATCTCTCTCAAAGGGAAAGACACAAAGGAATCACAAATTTTCTACAGTTAGAAACCTCTCCTTAAAAACTTGAACAAGAATTTTAGAGAGATGAACCATCTCAAATAGGGTAGGTTTTTAAGGGGTTAATTACCTCGAAGATATGGTTTTCATAGCACTTGAAGTAGTCAAACGGAGACCCCAACTCTGTATCATAGTAGGGTGCCAAGGTTAAAACCTTTCAGCATTCAAACTTGGTCTTCCTGCCAATGAATGATGGCATAAGGGTTATAACTCTTTTCAATAACCAAGAAGAGAAAAAAAATAAACATAACAACATTAATCATAATGATTCTATGGTAGAAAGGGAGAAAAATCGAAAAATTGTAATCATAGGAATTACAAAAGAAAACGACTGATGAGAGGGTGCCAGTAAGTGGGAGAAGTTTACCAGAGTTGACCAGAGACATATCCACCATAAATGCGATTACTCTGCCTCAAATCTCATAAGAAAAGCCTTATGGTTTTGTAAGAAGTTAAAAAAAGTGCTCAAAGCTTTTTCCTCCAAGGGTTTCAATAACAATGAAGATTCACTGGTGAGACTAGGTAGGGTGTTTATCATAACCACCTCCTGACACATCTTGACTATTCATAAGTTACAATTAAATCCCAATTTTCGAGTGTAAAAACTAAAATGATCGCCAAAAAGGTAACCAGATCGATGCCACCATTATCCTTATGTGTGTGAATGCAGTGATGAGGCAGGTTGCCAGGTCGTTGCTTCCTTTACATTTCAATACAAAATAATATAACCAAATAGATCCAACAAACCACAAAGAAACACGATAATCGATATTCGAAGGCTCATATTATGAGCTTAATGGGTTGGCAAAAGGGCAGGGTATTGATAATATTAATAAAAATAAAGTCTCATTGCCAAAAAATATTAGAAATAGTTCGAGCGTTTGTAAACCTAACAAATGAAAAAGAAATTTGGATTTAAAACATATATATATAAAAGAATAAGAGTCATGTACTCTTAAACGTACAAGAAATGATTTTGAGTAATCATAAATATAATGACCAGAATATTATGAATATGTAGAATTATGGAAAATTGACGAAAAAAACCTACATATATAATGAAAAAGTCAACTAAATGAAAATGCATGGACCTTGGAGTGAAACAATATTGGTGCGTAGGACTACCCATGATAAGTGAATAAGGTCACAAAGTATCTTTATCATAAGTGGAAGGAGAAATCATAATCATAATTAGAACAAAAATAAAATTCAATGATATACAGCCCAAAATAGCTTCAAGTTGGAGCTAAATAGGAAGAAGCCAAAATAGGGGGTAATGGTAAGGAAAGAGAACCCCTGAAGTGATGGAGTAGCAGAGAACACCATTTATTGAGGAATTTTCTAGGTGTGTGTTATAGTCTTCTCGCGACCAATCACATGTGCTGAGCATAGTAGGGGGGTCATAGCGGGGCACAACCCCCTTGTTAGGGGGTTTCAGGTGCGGGGGTAGCCCCCTTGCACAGGGTCTCAGGCAACGCCTCAGGAATTTTTTTTTGGACTCTATATTAGGTGGGTGGACCTACTTATGGTTTTGTGCATGGATTTTTCACATGGTTCAGAGCATGACTGTTTTCTTCCCATGATATTTTGTAGATCTTATCAAGGGAGTCATGATTAAGTTCTAATCGAGGGTTAATGGATTGGGGTTTATGAATGGTTCGACAAGTATATATATGTATTGTAACATTGAAAGGAACATAATGAAAAATCAATCTGGTAGTCCTGGTTTTAGGATCCACAGGAAACTATCTGTGTATATTTGTTTATGTTTTATGTTCTCTCCTTTGTTTATTTATTTTTTTGTAGAATTCATATGCAGGTAATTTCTGTATTGGGTTAAAACCAATAGAATTATCCTTACAATAATTGAAGTGTGAAAAAACTATAACACCTGCAAGAGGCTTCTACAATTAATGACATCACTAGGAATATACCACATATCAATACAACGTTGGAGGGACTTCAGACAGTGCATTCTACCACAATGGTGGAAATAGAAGGTACTATTCTTAACTAGTCTATTTATGTAATCATAGATCTGGGCACTAGCCCAAGTTATGTTAGTCCGCCTATAGTAGAAAAATGTAGATTAAACTTTGAAAAATACAAATATTCATGGCTACTTCAACTATCCACGAGAAGAAAAAGGAAAGTGACAAATTGGTTGAAGGCATGTCTGGTGTCTTTTGAATGAGAATCAAACTACTATAAATTTAAATATATTACCTCTAGGCTCTTATGATATGTTGACAGGGATGGATTGTCTAGAAGGACATCGAGCAATTGTTGACTTCTTAATTAAAATAATCACTTGTAAAATAGAAAATGGAGTAGTGCAAATTATAAAAGGCATACCAAGGCATATCTCTATATGAAAAGTATCAACATTGTAGCTAAAAAGGGCTGGAAGAAAAGGATGCCAACTATTTCGCATCTAAGTGGAAGATCATTCAACAAATAAATTAAGAAGATCTGTAGATGATTTAGAAGTTATTCAGGATTATTACGATGTGTTTCCAAATGATATTTTGGGTATACCACCAAAAAAGGAGATATATTTATCTATACAATTAGTACAAAGAGCAACTCTGATATCGAAGTCTCCTTATCACATGAGTGTGTCGGAGCTCATGGAGTTAAAAGTGTAGGTGTAGGAACTACGTAATAAAGGGTATATGTGGCCTAGTGTGTCACCATGAGGAGCACCAGTTGATCCGTAAATTGTCTCGGATATTCCACTGGATAGTTCATCACAACAGATTTGATAATAATATATTAAAATACTCAAATTTTGTATTATTAGATTTTTAATTTAATTTCTAGATCTATATGGAAATTATGGAGAAAAGTAGAGAACAACAAAATAAGGTCACACACACATAAGACTCAAGATATGCTCTCTGGGAAACCCTTTTTGGAGAAAACTCAGCTAGAAGGTGAGGTTGCTTCGCTCTCTTTCTCTATATGGAAATATAGCTGCAGGTACAAAGAAGTAATGTTGTGGCCTCTGGGATGCTACAGTGCATAGATCCTTTTTTTTTGCTCTACCTCCTATCTCACCTGACTACCTTTGCTCAGCTATGGCACAAAATACTCTCGAAAGAATGGAATGCCTTTTCCTCCTAGTGGCCCGGGCATAACACAACTCGATAACCTACTAGTGGTTAAGTTTGATTACATCAACTCTTCACTAGAGTTACAATATAGACCCTTCTAGAGTCTTTTACATCATAATCACATGGCTAGCCCCTTTTCCATGAATAATGGGTGCTGACGTGACAACCTCCTAAACTATAGGTGTGAAAAGAAGAAGGTCAAATTCAAAGTGGCGTAACTTTTGCATACATACTCCGATTTGTGCATTTTTTGCATCATTGGAAATATCTTTCTATGTAGTATACCATGAAAAGGTGCGGTGCTAAAGCGATAAAGTTTTACCCCCCAAAAAGCGTCATTTGATACCTCAAAATGCTCTCGAAAGGTTTAAGACCTTGTTTTGCTAAACTGGGTCTAGCTGGTAAAAACGGTCTCGTGATTTGATTCCTCCACTTTTTTCACTCCAAATGCATCGAGATGGATCGAAAACAATATAATGATCCAATCCACATCACCATTTCTTTTTTTTAAAGAAGGATGGGATGTTTATACTATGCATTAGCTACTACCAATTGAATTAATTGGACATTAAAAATAAGCATCTGATTCCGAGGATTGATGACTTGTTTCATGAAGTCAAGGGAGAGACATTATTTTCAAAAATAGACATCAGACTTGGTTACCACTAGTTGAGGATTGAAGTAAAATACATACCCAAGACAAATTTCTGGACAAGATATAGGCATTACGAATTTATAGTGTTACCTTTGGACTTACAAACACACCTGCTACTTTCATGTGTTTGATGAACAAAGTTTTCAGTAAGATTTTGGGTAATTTTGTATTGATATTTATAGGTGATATATTAGTATAGTCTAAGACATATGAAGAGCACAAACAACACTTGGAAATAATGCTACCAACCCTATGCGACCACCATCTATATGCTCAATTTAACAAGTCTAAATTTTATTGGGACAATCTACAATAGCTTAGTCACATGATATCAAAAGAAGGAATAGTTATGGATGCTAAAAAAGTGAAATCTATACTTGATTGGCCATTTCTGAAAGATGTGGAAGACATAATATCTTTCATGGGAATTATTAGGTATTACCACAAATTTATAGAACAATTTTCAAGGATAGCACATCACATAACTTCTTTGCAGAAGAAACAAGTGAAATTTGAATGGATGAAAATGGGCCAAGAATGTTTTTGTAACATCCTCCAATATACCTCATAAAAAATACACAGTCTTAGATTTTTTACTAGTTTTACCAACATATAATATTTCCAATGACTTATACCATACTCCATAACTGATAATGAAATGATATAATCATGATCATTAAATTAATTAACCTTTATAAAAGGAATAGAAATTTTCATAAAGTAATAACCATTAGTGGAAGTTGTTCACATAATGCTTTATGTTGCAACTTTGCATCATTGAAATTGTTCATTTAATTAAGCTTGTTAATAACATAATGAATGATGTAATTTTAGATGCAATGCAAGGTAACAATATCATCAAGATAAAGTAATAGGAAACACATAAATGGATACCGATATACCCTGGAAACCTTAAAGGGAAAAATGAACAAATGCTTATTTTATTAAATGTTTCATGAGGGAGTTCACTCTTCACTCAATGACAACAAGGGAGTCCATCCCTAGTTCATTCTTGAAATTTAAAAAAAAATATATAATCTTTATTTCAAGCATAATTATCTAGAGGGCAATACATTGAATATGATATCATGTTTCTCAAACACTTTACCCCACATTTCCTCGATCACAATGTCTTTGTGGCATTGTTGTTCTCTGCAGTAGATTGTCCCTTGTAAAATGTGTTTGATGATATTCTACTATACATGTAATAATAATTATAAATATTGACCCGATCACTTGCAATAATATTAGTTATAATCCTTCTTTTAATCGTTGCAAAAGAGGTTTGTTTATAAAACTATCACTCCATCCTTTGTAATAGTCACGATTATTTCGTACAATCACTATCATTAGTAAAATCCAATATCAAGATTATCAAAACCCATAAGATTATGAAATTTTTCATCGCATATTAAATTTCTACCAGTTCACATTTCTATGTCACAACCACTAATAATGTTCTACACATGATGCCTCTTTTCAAGACACTTTTTTACACATGTAAAAGTAAAAGTTATATCCATAACTAATCTCCTACTTTTACATGCATGACCATAACTATTTAACACCTACAATACCTTAAGTGATATGCAAAGCCATATTTTTAATGCATTTAATCCAAATGCAAAGCTATGGAGATATAGTTGCACAATCATGGTATTGTATTCTACTTATCCTTCTTGTTGCAAAACCACGAGTAATATTTTAGTTGTAGAGCTGAGGCTTCTATGATCCATAACAAGTTTGC
Organism: Pinus tabuliformis; assembly: GCA_031772625.1. Taxonomy (NCBI): domain Eukaryota; kingdom Viridiplantae; phylum Streptophyta; class Pinopsida; order Pinales; family Pinaceae; genus Pinus; species Pinus tabuliformis. The sequence goes on along the minus strand of CM062816.1, from coordinate 1,822,160,149 downwards.
GAGAGATTTTTCGGCGAAAATCACATGAGAAACCATTTGTCAACGCGTTTCGAACCAACTTGTCCTGACGATGAACCACATTGGTTGGTTCAAAACGCGTCGACAAATGGTTTCTCATGTGATTTTCGCCGAAAAGCCTCTCGCAAATATTTTAGTTGTTTCTTCTACTACAAAACCAATCTTGTTATTACCATTGCAATAACATAGAATAATAATATAAACTGTTGTTATTATTGTTATCTTATTTCCCAAAGTACAATAAAAGTGAAAAAAGTTATAAGTATGCCATTGTTGGGAAAAATACTGAGAAGGGAGGTGAATCGGTATTTTCAAACTCACTAAAACCTTTCAATTTCTTATTCATATTTTTGTATGCGACTTTAATTAAGTGAACCAATGTATGTACACGACTATGATGAGGATAAGTAGCGTATATCCAGTTAACTAACTTTTAAACTAATTCATCATCTGTTTAACTTGAAACAATGAATAAGTACTTCTTTAGACATTAATTAAGCAGTAACTATGTGTAGTAAGAACAAAATAAACTATCACACATAAGAAATACATCAACACACATGAACACCTAGATTTTTAGGTGGAAACCCAATGTGGGAAAAATCCACTGCTATTGTCGTCTTTGTCTTTGTCTTTTATTATAATGAAAAAATTATTACAATCATATATTGGCGCAGATTCATACGAAAACGTAGACACCCACTTGCAAGAGGCTGCAACATTCTCTCGTTCTCCAGTACCCACTAGAAAGGAGCTCGAACCCCCTGATGTCATTTACCAGCACCCACCAGAAGGGAGCTCCTACCCCCTGATTTGATTTACCAGCTAGCACTGGAAGGAAGATTCGACTCCCTTACTGAAGGCTCCAACCTCCAGCACTTCTATGGACCATGTTTCATAATTTTCACATTGCATCCACCTGATACAAAACATCACCACTTGTAGGCCACTTTTCATCAAAATTTTCAGACTGGACCCAATGCCATCATTTAAGCCCAATAAAACTAAAACCAATCATTGCAACAGATCACTCAATCATTAAACCAACTAAATCAACCAATCATTGAACCAATTGAGACCCAAATCAATAAACTTATTCTCAAACAACCAAAGCAGTTAGATCATTGTAACCATAATATCAATACTGAACCCAAAGACTGCATCCACTCACTGAACCAACTGAAAGTCATGATCAATAAATGTGAAAATATAACTTGACCAATAAATGTCAGAATATATATGCTACTTTACTTTAGAAAATCTGTTTGTATACGCGACTTCCTTGAAGCATACTTGTGTACAAATCTCAAAACATTGAACCCTAAAACTAAAGCATTGTCATTCTAAACCAAACATTGATTTACTCTGAAATAATCACAAAACCATCACAAATCTTCAATCGCATACAACTATGTTGGCTTCGTGGGACCTGACCCAGGTTCAGCGTTAGTCAGCCAAACAAATCCCTACACTATTGGCCCTTTCAGCATAAGTCCCTAGAGTGCGGATCGAAGTCTCACCCGAACCAGTATGGGGGGATGTTGGAACCAAGTTTCCGCACCATGAAATGGTTGTGATGTCGGTTTATATCCCCTACTCATGCCTTCGTGTAAGCCGCTAAGCCTTAGGGCTTGATCGATATACCTTCTATCCCGCCCTTCAATACCACCGCGAAGGTGTATGATTGGCCTTCGCGTAGCCCTAACCAGTGGTTCAGGTATGTTACTATGACAATGTATTGTATAGGTTCCCAAGTTATCTCAAGTGTTTTACTTATCTTATCAATCAATTACAATTAGCATTGTGTAAACGGATATTCTTTCTTGCGTTCAATTAATAGATATAATCACATACATTTGCACATCAGGTAAATACTGTAAAATAAACCCAGATTGCAATATAATCAGATGCATTAATAGAGACTAAATACACAGTAATTGTAGAATACTTCTCTTTATTGATATCTTCTAGTTTAACATAGACTCTATCCACCCTAAGCACGCAACTCCAGGGGTCCACACACTCAGCTGCGGACTTCCACCCTAGGCCTTTGCGCACTCAGCTACATAGCCTCTACCTACTCTAAGACCCGAAACGCTTAGACTTCTCTACAAGGAACTCCCAAAGCTCAATTGATTCTCTAACTGCCTCGAGCTTACTTACTTATCTGCCTTTTATACAATCCCATGGTCGATGGACCATGGCTAAATCTTTACAACCGACTTGATACTTTACAACATAAGGGTGGACAATCCTTTATGACTCTTGACACCTTCGCGCTCCGCGACCACAAAATGTGAAGACTTTACAAATTTATTACAAAATTATCCCAAAACATGGGCTTTTAGCCCAAAAACTTCTGTTGGGGGAACCCGTTCCCAACAGGCCCCCAGCACAAACATGTTGACTCGCGCTCGAGTCACTTTATGGTCGTGGAGATCTTAGCGTGGAAACCTCCCAGCTTGACCTGTGTGACGGCAACATCGGCGGTGCACTTTGCGACCACCTGCTTCACCTCTTCAACCAACTGCTCTGTTACTAGTCCTGAGCTGTCAGCCTGAAGCTTCTACTAATTCGCTTGCAAACGAGCAAGCTTCCCTTCAATGGAGGTCATGACTGAATAATCTTTGTTCAAACAAGGCTTCAAGTGCACCTTCAGCACTGCCTCTTTGTGTTGCGCTTCATCTACATGTTCCTTCAATGTTTTGGCCTCCTGCAGCTTCTCCAGTCTTTGCGTGAGAGTGATAGTGCATGCTATTCCTTTTAATTCGTCATAGTGCTACTGTAGTTCTCATGCCTCTGTTTCAAGCCGCTATACATTAGGATCCTCTTACAGACTAGTCAGGACCTCGAATGACTATTCAAACAGCCATGTGCAGTCTACTACTACATTGTCTACTGTTGCTATCGCCTCTATGACAGTAGTTGCACACTTCTCCTTTACTTCTAGTGGAGTTGAAGGCTGGGCCTTCAACTGCAAATCTATAATCTATAGGTCCAGCTCTAGTTGAACCTTATCCAACTCTGTGCAAGCATTGCGCACCCCTGTAGCAAGCTTGTAGACATGTTCACCAGCCTCCGCATCCTTAAGAATATTCAATTCAGGGACCATTCGGCAGGCTTCCTTCACTGCCTTAATCATGCGATGATTTGTGTTAGTATGTTCCACCACGGAAGTCAGGGTGGTATTACGCTCCAAGGCCATCTACACATTATTTATCTTCTTCTCACTGATCACTTGCAAAGCGTGCTTCTCCTGGGCCCTTAGCTCTGCCACCACTCCATCCTGGAGTAGGTGGAGAACCTCGCCAGGAAGCACTACCAAGTAGAGCCATACTCCCTTGAGGGCGCTGAGAGCGGGCCTGTCTGCTTCGTTTTCTATGGTCAGTGCTCCATCTGGTAGCATTATCGATCGGGAGTTCTTTGCATGTAACATCACGACGGCTTCTAAAGTACCGATGGTGAGGCTAGTGGACATCGCGCCAGCCTATGATGCATGGATCTACAACTCATGCAACCCCGTTTGGATGGCCCCTAATAGTTGTTGTTGCTGCTACTTGAACTACTGTAGTACCTCCCTGGTGACATCCCGCATTGTGTCTCTAATGTCATTCAAATCTCCCTCTATTAGGGTGATTGGGTCTAGTGACATCTTACTTGCCTTGGATTCCTTTCGCAGCCCCACTTTTTCCTGTTCTCTTGGATGTTTGATAAGGTACAATGTTGTTTGTGGGTCCACTCCATGCTGCTATGCCTTATCATCCATTTCTTCCTCTGTTTCGGGCAAGGGTGACCTTTCACCTTTGTTAGAGTCGCGCTCAGTTTCACATCTCTACTTTTCCGCCTACTATGCGGCATCGTGCTCTACGTGGGCCTTGTCAGTGGCTGCCTTCTTCCTCTTCTTGGCCATCTGCACCATCTTGAGCTTGGCCTCCTCCTTTTTACAGTGCACGGTGTACTTGCTCGACCCCACCACTGAGTCTGAGGCAGTGTGCCATTCTGCCAGCCAGCGATCAAGAACTGCATCAATCGCATCATCAGTTTTCAAGTAAGGCAAGTCATGCCACTTCTGCTCGGTGTCCTTCCATGCCTTGATCGATACGCGCTGAAAGTATGCCTTGAAATCCACGTACTCCTATAGTTTGGCAAACACAGTAGGCGACAATCGTAGCTTACGATTGATAGCCATGTGTATATTCATTTCCATCAAGATCTAGAAGATCTTTCTATCCTTGAGGCACTGAAAATCCTTGGTTGTCCACAGCGAAGCACACTTGACTGCTTCTGTCAGGTCCAGTGTGACTAAGGGGAATTGACTATCTTTATGCAGCTCCTAGGCTACCATCAAAATGGACAGCAAGAGCCACACATAGTGGAAGATCTTGCTAAGCTCCTGTGCCTCGCGGTAGTTTGCAAGGAACTCACCGCAGAGATAGTGTGCCCAATTAAACTGAACTCCTTCGATGCATTGTGCCACTAGAGCGACAACATGCGTTAGCACTTCATCTACATGACACTTCCTCATAAATTTTCCTACCAAAATTTGCGTGGCCACCTTGACCGCAAGATCGCAGATACTCAAGATGGCATAGCCTCATGGCTTCTTTACAAGCTTGAATTTCTCCTTCATGGCCTTCGCGAGGGCTTTCTTGCCACCTTTTCTGCCAAACACCATGGCCGAATTCTCCCCTGTATAGTAGCCGTGTGATCCTATGGATCAGCCTATCAGTGATGGGTATCATCTCCTCTACCCATAGACACCCATTGTGCACCAAGAATAGTAGCTGGTTGATGACCAATACTGTAATGGGTGTGTGATTGTAGTGCGACACCCATAGTGAATTGAGCAGACCTTCCTTGCCTACATTCCTGAGCCACTTCCGCAATTCCAATCCAGTCATCCCTGTGGTTGTATGAACAACACGGTGCATTAGCTGTTCTGTCGCCAAGTGAGGGAACTTCCTAGTGTCAGCTAAGTCCCAGTCTTCTAATTTCAACATTGAAACCCAGCCCAAGCACAGTCCTTCAAAGGAAATCTTGTCCAGCAGCAGAGGTATGTGCAGTGTGAACTTTCTTTTGTCGATGTTCTTCAACACCTTGGTCTTGCCCTTGCACAGAGGGATGTATTCAAGTAACCTAGTAATAGGGTCAGAACCCTCAACTTCAATGTCCTCCACTTCTACCCCCAAATCCTCATCATCCATCGGGATGTCCTTAATCTCTTCCTCCTCCAACTCCAAGTTAATAGTTTTTCCCTTTTCCTGTGCAGTGGTATTGTCCTTTTGTGGGTTTCTTCTAGGTGACATGCACACCGGTATCGCAATTGCTTGCCCTTCTTATCCTTTGCACTCTCCTTGGTCAGGGTAGGCTTCGGCCCAGGCGTTCGTAGTGACTTAGGAAGTTTAGCTAGTACCTCTGCGACCTCCGGAGAAACTCCCTCTGCTTCCATAAAAACCTTCGGCACAGCCCCCTCTCTTGTCACTGCTTCGACGTCCATAGCTTCTGATCTTGGGATAAAATTATGGATGAAATTGCGGTCAGACTCTGGAAATCGATCAAACACTAGGTAGTTAAGCAATTCCTTGAAGAATGCGCAGATCATGCACGTTTGAGAGCTCATCAACTCAATGTTCAAAATGTAAAGTGTTTTTAATTGGGCCTCCACATGTAATTTATAGGCCATTTTGAATTCAAATCTGATTGTTCCCCCCTAATTTGGTTCATTAATGCCAGATTGGCAGTAGATTTTCAAGGATCTTACCCATAAATTTCATCTTAAATGCCAGTCACTTGCTCCATTTTGCTGCATTCGCCTCGTCAAATCATGAATAGTGACTTTAACGGTCACTTTCCGGTTGACTTGCGTGATTTCTTCCTGAGTAGAATAGCTCCCTCCGCACTGTCGCGAGCCCTGTGACATCTCCTCATTCCACACAATCCTCTAATCTCATAGTTCCCAAACCCGGGCAGTGTAGTTTATAGTCCCGTGCCTCCTTGTAGCTACTTGGAGCACTAAGACTATGCTACCTTCATATAGTTGCCTGGTCGGATCACCGGTGTATGGCTTCAATCGGCTACCATTCACATTTCCTAGGAAGGGATCTCCATTCAATTTAACCAACTAAACTACTCCGCCATTGGTAATTTCCTTAATGACATAGGGCCCTAGCCAGTGCATCCAGAATTTTCCTCGAAATTTATCAAACTTTCTTTCAGATAATAAAACCAGATCATTTATGTTAAAGGTGTGCAGTTTAGTGTGCTGATCATGCCATGCTTTTTCGCTCTGCTTTTGGACTTCTTGGTGAAATCTAGCCATAAACCTTTCTTCCTCAAGCTCAGCAAGTTGCGTGAGCCTCTCCTCTAGGGCTCCGCCATCCTTCATACCAGTGAGTGGTGCTATGCGTAGACTAGGCACAATGTATTCCATGGGCATTACTGCTTCAACACCATATAGAATCCTAAAGGGTGTCTGCCTAGTCAACTTTTTGCATGTCGTTCGATAGGCCCATATTACTGGAGGTATACGTAGGTCCCAATCACTTTGCTAAGCATTGCAGTACCTTATTTAATGCTTCCACCATCACATTAGCCTGTGGTGAGAAGGCATGCTTTTCTGGTGATATACCATAAATTCCTCCGTCAGCGCGTTGAACGTTTCGTTCAGAAAGTGCGTACCACGATCACTCATCAAAATCTTTTGACACCAAAAAAGCATCAGTACATACTCAAAGAGAAACTTCATAGTAGTCATGCCTATGCAGTCCTTCACAGGATGTGCCTCCACCCATCTAGTCAAATACTAATTCGCAGTGATAATGTACCACGCTCCTGTCTTTTTTCCTTGAGGTTGAATGGGTCCCACAAAATCTATTGCCCATTTCTCGAAAGGTTGTAACATCATCTGTGGGTTCAAAGGTAGCTCATCTCACTGCGATGGCCTACCAGTCCTTTGACACACATCACATGCCATGCAATAAGCTTTTGAATCCTGATGGAGGGTTGGCCACCACAACCCTACGCATAGGATCTTCTGTGTGGTTGCTCTTCCTGCATAATGCCCTCCTACGGTGCCCCCTTGAGTGTCTGCATGGATACTTCACCTTTCCAACTCCAGTACATATTGTCGTAATACTTCGTCAGACTTGAATTTGTACAGATGTCTGGCAACGACAGGAAAGTCTGTCGTGCACACCACTAACTCCTTTTTCTGATGGATAATGTAGCCTTCTAGGGATGTTCTTGTCATTAAGAAGTGTATGATGTCTTGAAAGTATTCGCAACGTGCACTGCAAAGAGTTGTGCATTAGACAATCCCTCCTTCAAGTTAGTGGGCTCTTGCTGCATTTCGATGCGCAATAGATGGTCTAGTCTCACGTTTAGTCTTCCAGGCTTCACATTAAATTCAAAATCATACTCGTGGAACAATAAGAAACCACCTATAGATTCTGCCCCCCAACACAGGCTTATTGACCAGGTATTTCAATGCAAAATGATCCGTATACATCATAAACTATCCACCCAGAAAATAGTGTCTAAACTTCTGGAGCACGTATACGATGGCTAATCCTTCATGCTCGGTGGTGGAATAGTTCTTCTCAGCCTTGGATAACCTCTTGCTTGTGAACACTACAGGATGGTCCAATTCTCTATTATGAAACTAGCTCAAGAAAAGATAGAAAAGATAGATCAACGCCTTAGAATTCAGCCTCTTCGAGGGGGAAGCCTCCTTTACATTACATAAATGAACAATTCTTTGATGATACAAATGACAAAACCTCCTTTCTATATATAGGAGTCTAAGGAGTCACAATATAATCCAGCCGACCTAACAATAATAATATAAAGCCACAAAAATAACAATAGAGGGATTCTATGGGGCACAGAAATAACAACATGGGGTAATAGGGGCACAACAATATAAATAAGGGGTATAACTACAATAGTAATGGGGTAATCACTAGTATTATAGGGACCCAACATGCCCCTCTCCTTCAAAAAAGTGTTGTCCTCAACGCTTGAGTAGTTTTGGATACTTCTGCATAAAATTCTCATCCTCCCATGTGGAATCTTCAGCGGATAAGTTCTTCCACTTGATAAGATACTCTGAAATTGATCGATTTCGTAGCTGTCGAGTTCTTGTTTCTGTGACTGCTTCCGGTTCCAATATAATTTTTCCTTCCTCGTCAAGTTCTGGCAATATTGTTTGAACTGGGAGCTTGTCGCCTATAACCTTCTTTAAACATGAAACATGGAAAACTGGGTGCAATCGAGAAGCTGCAGGAAGCTCCAATTTGTATGCCATAGTACCAATCTTTTGCAACACCTTGTACGGACCATAATACTTTGGTGATAATTTATTATCCTTCTTAGCTTGCTTTAGGGACATTTGCTTATATGGTTGTAGCCGTAGGAATACCCAATCACCTACATCAAAACTTCTTTCACTGCGATGTTGATCTGCCTGTTGTTTCATTCTATTTTGTGCCAACACGAGGTTATCCTTTAAGAGTTGGAGGACTTGTTGTTGATGTTCGATGTGATGTTCCACTGCCTGAACCTTAGAATTTTCTCTTAAATATGATGTGATGGATGGTGGTTGATACCCATAAAGTGCCATAAATGGGGTCATTTTTGTTGCTGTATGGAAGGAAGTGTTATACCACCATTCAGCCAGAGGCAACCATTTGACCCATTGTGTCTGTTTATCAGATACAAAGCAACGAAGATATCCTTCCAAACATTTGTTTACTATCTCAGTTTGCCCATCAGATTGAGGATGATAAGATGAGCTATGAGCTAACTGAGTACCAAGACAAGAAAATAATTCTGTCCAAAAATTTCCAGTGAAAATGGGATCTCTGTCACTTACAATAATCTTTGGGTTTCCATGTAGCTTTTGAATTGTTTCCATAAATGCAGTAGAAACTGTACTGGCTTTAAATGGATGTGATAATGCACAAAAGTGTGCATACTTGGTAAGTCTGTCAACTACCACCATGATGACACTCTTTCCCTCAGACTTGGGTAAACCTGTGATAAAATCCATTGAAACCTCCTCCCAACGTTGGCTTGGAATGGATAAAGGTTGTAATAGACCCGGTGTCTTAATTGTTTCAACTTTATTTTGTTGGCAAACCAAACATTCCGCCACAAACTTTTGAATATCTGATTTAAGGCCATCCCAAAAAAATTCCTTCTTAACCCTGTGGTAAGTTTTTAAAAATCCTGAGTGCCCTCCTAAGGGAGAAGTGTGCAATTCCATAAGAATCTTTTGTTTTAGCTGGGAATTCTTACAGAGGTATAAGCGATCTTTGTACCATAACGAATCATTTTTCCAGCTAAATGTATCAGACGTACTGGAATCTTGTTGTAGCTTTCGAATAAGTGCCCACACTTCTTCGTCATTCTTCCATTCCTCCCTTGCTTCGTTTATCCAATCTGGTTGGATAATAGAAATGGCGCACAACAATGCTTCCACATCCTCATCCTTTCTTGAGAGTGCATCTGCCACCACATTTTGCTTCCCTTTTTTGTAGATGATTTCAAAGTCATAACCCAACATCTTTGTGACCCACTTTTGTTGCTCTTCAGAGGATAATCTTTGTTCTAAAAAGTATTTAAGGCTATCATGATCCGTTTTTACCTTGAAGTGTCTTCCCATTAGGTAGGGTCGCCATTTCTTAAGTGCATGGAGTATTGCCAACATTTCCTTCTCATAAATAGCTTTGCTTAAAAACTTTCCCTTGATTGGACGACTTTCAAAAGCAATGGGTCTTTCATCTTGCATTAGAACAGCACCAATTCCATTTCCTGAAGCATCACATTCCACAATAAAGGTTTTTGTGAAGTCCGGTGTAGCTAAGACCGGTGCTTGGCACATTGCCTCTTTAAGATGTTCAAAGGCCTTTGTTGCTTCCGGAGTCCATGAAAATGCATCTTTCTTCAATAATGTTGTTAGAGGTGCTGCTATTCTCCCATAATTCTTAACAAACTTGCGATAATACCCTGTCAACCCAAGAAATCCTCGCAGATGCTTTATGGATGTGGGGATTTTCCATTCCTTAATGGCTTTAATTTTGCTAGGGTCTACCTTAACTCCTTCATGAGATACAATATGACCCAAATATTCCACCTCCTGGACTCCAAAGAAACATTTGGATCTTTTTGCATATAATTGTTTCTCCTCCAATAGTTGTAGCACCCTGTCAACATGTTCAACATGATCCTTCCAAGACTTGCTGTAGATTAGTATATCATCAAAAAATACTAACACAAATTTTCTAAGGAATGGTTTGAAAATTGAATTCATCAAACCTTGAAATGTTGAAGGTGCATTGGTAAGGCCAAAAGGCATGACCAAAAATTCATAATGACCCTCATGAGTTCTAAATGCCGTTTTCGGAATGTCTTCAATCTTCATTCTGATTTGATGATATCCCGAACGAAGATCCAACTTGGTGAAGTAAATTGATCCATGCAATTCATCCAGTAATTCATCAATGACAGGAATGGGGAACTTATCTTTAATAGTGAGCTTGTTGAGCTCCCTATAATCTGGACACATGCGCCATGATCCATCCTTCTTGTGCACCAATACTACTGGAGCAGAGAAAGAACTTTGACTTGGTTGAATTATACCAGCCTCTAGCATTTCTGCAACCATACGTTCAATTTCACTTTTTTGGACATAGGGATATCTGTACGGCCTGATGTTTGGAGGAACACTTCCTGGAATCAGATGAATAGCATGATCATGATCACGCATAGGTGGGAGACCTTTGGGAGTCTCAAATACCTTGGAATGATTGTCCAGGACTTTTTGGAGATCTGGAGAAATAGATGATTCCAATGTGGAAACATCTAGCGAACATAATTGTGCAATTACACCTCTTTGCTCCTTTTTTAGAAGCTTTGTCATACCATTAGAGCTGATTATCTTTCCTGGTTTCCCTGCAATACCCCTTAATTCAACTTCCTTTCCTTCCGTAGAAAATTTGATGAAAAGTTCTTGAAAATTAAAAGCTATTGTACCCAAGGATTGTAGCCATTGGACTCCTAGTACAACATCAGCACCTCCCATTGGAATGGAAAGCATTGGGCTAGTCAATACATATTCTCCCATGGATAGCTTGATATTATGGCACTTTCCAGAGCAATTTATTGTTCCTCCATTTGCAATCATCACTTGACACTCTGGTGCTGGATATAGGAAGCAATTCAATTCTTTTGCTACCCTACAATGAATAAAATTGTGGGTGCTTCCTGAATCAATCAACACTATTACCTTTTTCTTCTTGATTTGTCCTTCTATCTTGATGGTTTGAGGAGTGGTAATTCCCGCCAATGCATTACAAGATATGGTCGGATTTATTTGTTCTTCATCTAGGCTTTGTTCCTGGAGTATATCTTCTTCTTTTGACCTTTCTTGCTCCTTTTCTTCTTCCTCTTCACAATCTATGTAGAATAATTTCTTCTCAGCACACTTATGACCTTTAGTGTATTTGCTATCACAACTGTAACAAAGCCCTTTTGCTCTTTTTTCTTCCAATTGTTGTGGTGTCAACCTTATAGGTTGTGGAAGACTAGGGGCAACAACACTTCCGTCTTTATAGTTGTGAGTGGTATGCTTCCTGGTTGCCATAATTTTGCTTTCCATTTTTCTTGCTAACCTGAATGCCTTCTCTAATGAATCAGGTTCCCAAAGGCGAACATCATGTTGGATATTATCCTTTAAAGACCCTATGAACACATCAATCCTATGCTCCTCTGGAATATCTTTTACCCTTATGTTCAATTTTTGGAACTCCTCAATGTGCTCCATTACTGAACCCTTTTGTTTGAGACTTATCAATTGGCTAAAAAAAGTGTTGCTTTTTGTATCTTCATAATGTGCTATCAATTCTTCCGTAAAAATTGCCCAAGTGATAAATTTTTACGAGAGCAAAGCCATTGATACCATACAAACTGATTTGGTTCCAAATATACAGTTTCCATACGTACCTTTTGTGTGTTTTGCACATTATTGAGATCGAAGAATTGCTCCATCTGTAATATCCATGTGGCGGGATCCTTGCCATCAAACTTCCTCATATCGATTTTTGGAATATGGTGGGTCTTCGATCCAACATTAGAATCTATGGAATCATGATTAACATTTCTTTTGTTCACATCATGAGTTTCCTTTACAACCTTTTCACCATTAGTAAGTATTTCTTGTAGAAAATTTGTCAAATCTGTCTTCAAATCTGCCATGTCTGTCTTCAAATCTGCCATGTCTCTCTTCAAATCTGTCTTCGAATCATCCATCTTAGATTCCATGCCCTTTATCTTAGATTACACACCATTTATCTTAGATTCCACGCCATTTATCTTAGATTCCATGCCACTTATCTTAGCTTCTGTTAGCTTTTGTAAGCGTTACATTTGTTGCACTTGTTCTTGTAATTTTGATATATCATGTAGCATTTCTTCCTCTTCTTCATGAGTCATGCTAGAGCTTTCAGGTTCCTTACTAGGTGTTTGCATTTTCTTTCCTCGGGGCATCAGTTACCGATAATAATGCTTTACTATGCCCTTTGAATTCCTGTTACACTAAAAAATGTCACCATGACTACTTACAGTTAGTATGGCTCAAATCAACAGTCATACTACCCTTTTTAGGCAAGTCTTATGCCTCTGCTATCCATCTCAAACTCAAAGAAGAGAGAAAGTCTTGTAAAAAATGTGTTTATCTCTGGGGTCGCAGGTTCTCTCGAGCCTTACCTGCGGGGACGCTCATAATGTTCACAAAGTCTGCGTCTTTGGACGCTCTGTATGTCAAAGGACAGGTGCGTCCTTCTGTAAAAGGAAAAATGCGCAAGTTTCATCTTAAAAAAGTTACTTGTGGTTACTTCTAGAACTTTCTAGAGGTCGGTTTGATGAAATGGATGCGCCTCCAGTTGGTTCATGTATCTCTATTAAGGGGGAACTTATCCCATCAATAAGGGAGCTATCCCACCCAAAGAGGGGGATTATCCCATTGATGGTGGACCTGAATAACCTCTTTACAGCACTATAAATAAAGGCATTGAGCCAGAAGGAGGGGAGGTTGAAGCTATACATTTTCTTTGGGTAAATGCTGCAGGAATTAGGACTCCCATTTAGAACCTTGTGAGGAGAGATTGTCTTTGCTTGATTCTACTTGGAAGTGGGTGAGCTTTGTCAAAGTAGAGGAAAACCCTTGATGGACCCTGGGAGGAACTTGCACAACACCAAGGCCAGGTTGTAAGATTTTCTTTGTTTCGTTATTAATACAAACTGGTTTATTTTTCTCAATAGCTTGTGTTAATGAGTTATTTCATGTGTTCCTTGGTCTGCATGTTGAATATATGTTTTATTATATGAAATGCAAGTGCTTGGTAATTGTTTGATTGTTTGTGGTTGCAGGAATTGATGTGAAGGAGGAGCTCATCCGGATCGGCAAGGACGAACTACAACAACAGCGTTTTGGAATAAGGTAAGCCTAAACACTTGTAGTTTTCATGTTTTAAAAGGTATATTTAGAGAAAGATCACTCCATTTTGTCTTGTTTGTCGCTAGAGAGTTTAGACTCCTAGGGAGGTCAGTTGTGCCCGCACAAACGACTTTTTCCGCCACGACAAATTGGCGACTCCACTGGGGATCGAACCCAGAATCTCTGGTTTCGCAGACCACGACAAATTGGCGACTCCGCTGGGGATCCATTAATGAGAAAGTCTTTTCCTTTGTGTGAACTTTGCTCTGAGAAAATCATTTTTATTTTCTGGTTTTTGACTGTGAGAATTAGTATTTGGGTGGCTTAGCTTTAGATTTAGTTAGATTTGGTTTTTCTTAACTTTTCCAGAGAGACGCACCCTCTGAGTGCTGCACAGTGCGTCTTTGGACGCGCTGTTTCCATTTGCACAGAGCGGGCCCGCGCCTGTTATAACGGGTTGCCTGCGTCTTCCTGTAGAATTTAGGAAAACTCCATTTTTGCTTTAATTGCTTTTAGATTTTGTTTTTTCTTAGTGTTTTCTTCCCAGATCCTTTAGTACCCTGTCAAAAATTTTCACCTGAACTTGTTTTGTGAGCTTTGAGTGTTTTAGTGGATTTCAACGAAGTTTAGGCCTAGGGTTTGATTTTTGAATAGGTCCTGTAGTGACTTTGACGGTAGAAAGTTGTCCAACCTTAGATCTCTCTGGTTTGTCAGCCTTCTTAGAAGTCGGGCCTGTCGTAAAGTCTCCTTGTGTGAGCAGCTTGCCATTTAAGTTGTCTTTTGGGTCAAATTTCGAATTACTTGTTTATAAAGTGTTGATTTCCATTTTACAAAAGAACAAAAAGATTAGAGTTTTGTTTTGACTAGCTTTTGGTTCTGCAATAAGCTAGTCCTTGATTTGATTGTGATCAAGTAAAACACCTTAGAATAATCATTGTTGCCTTTGCCTCATTAGGATTAATTAGGGTAATTTCCTTTTGCTTTGTTTTGTTTTTTGAGTGAATTTTCATAGGTTTCATAGTTCGCAATTGATTTTTATTAAAGTAGATTTATGTTTTTCGTTAAATAGGAAAAATACAAAAACATCTTCTTTAAAAGTCTTGTTTCAAGTAGCTTTTTGGTTTTGAAAGAGAAAAAGAGTTTTTTCGTGCAAGTAAAGAGTGGTCATGTTTTTATGCTTGGAAAAGACAAACGAATTGTTTCTTTGATTGTCCTTAATTAAGAAGTTGCTTTTATAAAAAGTGCATTCTCTCAACTTTTTAGTTAAACAATTCATCGAAAAAGTAAAGTAGTGGGTAAATCATCCTAGGTGCATTTTGTAGTGGTTTCGAGTCGAGTCAACACACCACTGGTTTCACTTCCATCACCTTTTGACTTAAGAAACAACCTTAAAAGTAACGCTTAAATTAAAATCAATCTAGTAATTTTTATTTTTCTAGGGCTCTGAAACACCAACATAGCGTAGGCTAGGGTCTTGGAGTAGGTGAGTACTTAACTCTCCAAGACTACAAAACCAAACAGATAGTTTATCTTGAGTAGAATAAATCCAATTGTTTCAATTGCATTCTGGGAAAGCTCCTCTTAAAGGAGAAGCACGAGCTCGTGTCCGAACCAGTGAGGGGATCATTCCCCCCTCGTTGGGAACGACGCCAGACAGTACGTATTACAAACGGTAAACCTTGGATTAACCATTGTCGAGGAGCCAGGGGTCACTTATCGGTAAACCTTGGATTACTGTCAAGGAGCCGGTAAGGGGATTGAGCTTGTTACTCTGCCCTTGCGTGCTGTCGGAGTTTAGACTGTTCCCCCAGGTGTAATTGTTGTGATTGGTAACTTTAGTGACCATAATCTTTAGGGTTCTACTGAGGTGACGGTGGAGGGAAGGTCCCACTGTACCTGGAGCAGACGTCGGTTATACTCACTTGGATTTTCCGGGGGGTTCACTTCACTTCGAGACGGTTAAAGTGGAGGAACTTGTGCCGGTCTATTCATTAAGCAGGTTGCCGGGGTAACTGTTCCACCCGCCATTTCTGTACTGAATCCAGCGAGGTTGGATTTCATCACCAACTAGCGCTTTTGGTCCGGAAGACTACTGTTTGTGTTTGGTTTGACGCTCTAGATTCTTTAGGCGTGTGCTTCAAATTTGTTTGCTTCTTTAGAAGACTTTAGGTGGTTTGATTTGAATTTTTTACTTTGTTTTCGTGTGTTGTAGTTAAAAATCTTTAATTGTGGCGGAATTACCGAGACAGTCCCGTAGACTTCGGGGCCAGTCTCCTGAAGTTGTTTCTGTGGCCGAATTGTTGAGAAGATCCCGTAGACTTAGGGGATCACCTCCTCGAGACGACCCGGGTAATTTAGAAGGTTTAAAGGTCCTTGTAACTCCTCCTAGTGACAGTAGAGTAGGTTCACCTGAAGAAGGAGAATCTTCCTTGGTAGTCCATCCAGATTACCAAAGTTTAGAGACAGGTTATAATCCCGAAGCTGTTACAGTTTCCGAGCTTGCTGGTAGTTTTTCATCTGCCAGTGATACAGGCGAAGAACCTGAAATTTCCGAACCTGTTACTCCAACTTCTAGTGTTCCAGATTCACCAAGAATAGAAAGAATTATCACCGAAAATCTTCCTACTGGTTTGATTGCTATAGAAGAACTTGCTCCAGAGGAGGATATAGGTGTCTCTAATCTTGAAGGTCAACTTACTATTGATCTAAGGGAGCGTGAATCCATTTTTTACAGTCCTCCTAGAAGTACTACTTGGTACCTTTCGTTAACCAATTATTTGGACAACTCAGGGGTAGGTTTTTCTCCACCTCGTACTCCTTTTCCACCTAGAGGTATTTACACTCCTGTAAATATGACTGGTCAGTCGTCCGTGTTTACTCAAAGTCCTGAATCTTTTTTACACGGCGGTCCTTCTGTTCCCACTGGGTATCAATCTCTTTCTGGTACCTTTGCGGGGGCATCTCCTCAACCCGTTGATCGTGGGTTATTAATTGGAAACAGTGGTAATGTACCATTGGGTGTAGGAGACATTTACATGATGTCAGGCTCAGTTCCCGTTTCTCAACCTCAAGGTGGCCAATTACCTCCTGGGGGGCAACCGCAATTAACGCCTGGGGTCAACCTCAAGGTACACAAATCGTGTCTGGGGGGCAACCTCAAAGTCAGTATGCACCTATGGTGCAATACGCGCCTCAAGGTCAACCCCAGCCTCAATATGTACCCCAGGGTCAACCTCAGTATCAATATCAACCTCAAGGATGGCAACCTCAAGGGTATCAACCCCAAAGTTACCAACCTCAAGGTCAAGGTCAACCCCAGTATCAGTATTTACCTCAAGGTTATCAACCTCAAGGTCAATACTCGAGTCAAGGTTATCAACCGCCTCAAGGTCAGTCATATGTTCCAAGTATGGGAACTGCACCTTACAATTATCAATCCTACCCTCAATCCGGTTATGGATCTCAGTATCCTCAACCTGTTACGGGTCAATACCCTGGAATGTTAGTATGGGATCCATCACAGGGTCAACAGGTGTTGCAGCCAAGTGTACAGATGGTTCCTCAAGCTGGACAACCCGTAGTTTCTGGTCCAACCCAGCAACCGCAACCTGTCCAACCAAATGTTCAAACTTCTGTAACTTCGGTAGTTACTCAGCCGCCAATTGCACCTAGCACTCCATCCCAAACGGCTGCTGCAACTACCGCTACATCTACCATACTTACTTCTGGAGTATCGACGGCTCCAGTTTCTACTGTCCCTGTTACCACACCTCAGACATCTTTACCGTTGTCTGGATCTACGATTCAAACCACGGTCCAGATGCCTATAGGTCAGCCTGGTATAAGTACGGTTGTTACTACTCAACCTCAATTTGTTCAACCTCCGTACCAGGGACAGTACCAACATGGGCAAGCTGTCCAACAACCGGTTTACCAGTATCAACCGTATCCTGGGTACACTTATCAACAACCTCAACAACCCCAGTACGGTCCGGTTAATCCTGGTTTTCCAGGAGGATATAATATCCCAAATGCGACTCCTGTTCCTAGTTATCCTGGATATCCTCCTCCTGGGGCTGGTATTGTGACCCAGAGTTTTAGAGATCCTAACCGGCAGTTACCATTTATCGCAACTTTAGATTTACCAGACTTGACGCGCCTAACGAACGATCCAATTCAATATCTTCCGTTCTGGCCGCCAATGCCAAATAAGTTGCCCAGTGATATACCCAAGTTTGAAGGTAAGTCTGGAGAGGATCCGTCCAATCACGTGATGACTTACCACCTCTGGTGTGCTTCGAATTCTATCTCAGATGATTCCATCCGCTTACGTCTTTTTCAGCGTACACTCATTGGTCTCGCGGCCAAGTGGTACATTGAGTTACCACGGGCCTCTTTTTACAACTTTAGCCAGTTAGCTACCTCGTTCTTAACTCACTTTCAGTTGCCGGTCAGATACGATAACGGCACGGAGTTATTAACTTCACTAAAACAATCGACGTCCACGTATATTTCTGATCACATTCATGAGTGGAGACGTCGTAGGAGGTTAGTGAAAGTTTTTATCCCGGACCAAATCTTAGCTGAATGGTTTGTCAAATCATTATTACCGAAGATTACTGAAGATGTAGCTAAGGCCGGAGTAGTTACTGAGGAGCAAGTCATTGCTCAGGCACAATACCTTGACTTAGTTTACACTCAGTCGGGTACATTACACGAGAAGATTCCGGATCTTCCAAAGTCGAATCAAATCGCTGCTGCTCCTTCGGGATCTCATGCCGCTGATGGTATGATTGGTATCGTGACTACGAAGAGCAAGAAGAAGTCTTCCAAGGCTTCGAGTACTCCAATTATCACTTTGCCTGATTCTCCGACAGGAGAGTCTTCTCCTCCTGAACTTACCGCCGATATTCACGCTGTAGAGTCATCTACGGCCAAATCAAAAAACGGTGGAAAGAAGAAAGGAAAGAAGAAGGCTAAAGCAGACAAGGCTCCGAAGGAGAAAACAGAAAAGTCGGAAACCAATGACGAAAAGCGCAAACCTCGATATCCTTGTCTTATTTGTGAAGAGGATCATTTTACGAGAGATTGCCCTCATCGGGCCGAGGTTGTGAAAATAGTCAAAGGTTCTCCCACTCCTGCTGTGTTAAAAAATCCATTTCCGGAGCAGGAGAATAAGATGATAGGTTCTTCTTCGAATGCCAGTGAAGAACCCATTTTGATGATGTCTCATGTGAGGATTGCGACTCGATCGCAAGATTATGGTAGTAAGAATCCTGTTGATGGTAAGGAAGCAGAATCTTCTCACTCTAACCCATCAACCTCAGCTCCTGGTTCCGATCCACTACAGATCGAAAAACCTAACCCAGACTTAGTGATTAAGCCGCCCGCCAAGGGTGTACTTCGAAGGTCTGCTTTCAATCCACATGCGAGAGCAGCCCAGAATTACAACATTGTTGAGGACTTAGCTGTTTCACCCTCAGCAATGTCGGCATTAGAAGTGCTGCAATCATGCCCAGCACAACGAAAATTGCTTTTGTCGGCTATCGGAGCTGTTGATGTTCAGGATCCGAATCTAATGATCTTCGATCTAGAAAATAGTACACCGCGTCTCCCCCATCAAATGGCTTTCCAAATTCCAGTGATAGTCAAAAACAGGCCTATTCATCGGACTGTGATTGATGAGGGAGCTTCTACGTGTATTATGTCGATTCAATGTTGGAGATCCTTGGTTCTCCTTCGTTGAACCAATCCCCCACCATCCTTAAGGCCTTTGATGGCCGTGGGTTCCGTCCGTTTGGTATTCTACAAGAATTGCCTATAGGGGTAGAAGGTAAAACCGTTAGTCTGGATGTGGAAGTGGTTGATGCCCCTCTAGACTACAACCTTCTTTTGGGTCGAAGTTGGTCATATGCTATGACAGCGGTTGTTTCATCGGTCTTCAGAGTAATTAAGTTTCCACATAACGGTAAGATCGTGACTATTGATCAGCTGACATACTTTTCATCCGACCCAGCCTCTTCAGAGAGTATCCAGCATGTCGGTAAGACGACAATCCCTTATAGGGACGTTGGTGTAGGTTTAGTTAAGGATTCCGGTTTACTGGGAACTTTTCCTCTCCCTCCACTCAACGTAGACCCTTCATTTGCAACAATTCATATGATTACATCAGAAAACATTATTTATGATGATCCTTGGATTGTCCCATCTGACTCTGAGATAGACTCATTCGGTGATGCTATGCCTTTGAGTCCATATGAAATTGCTTATGAAGCTGTCATGTCTTTTACCGACTCGCATTCAACCGAAATCGACCAAATGAATGTGGTCAGTGAAGAATCACTTTTCACCTCAACCTTAGAACGGATAGCGTTTCCCGAAGTCGTGTCATCTGACGAACAACTTCGCGAAATCCTAAGTGTAGATGATCTACCATGGGAGGATCTCCATCACAGATCTTCGTTTTTACCTAAGGATGATGCATTTGAAAATGATTTTTCATCTATCTTTACCGCTGAATATGTCAAAGACGCTCAGGATCCAACGAAACATTCTGATTCAGAGCTGAATTTAGGGAATATTTCTCGTACTATTCCCATTGATATTTCAGTGAAGCCCGGAATTGAGGAGAACATTCATATAGGTGCCGCATGTACTGAAGAAGAAATCCAAACTTACAAGGCCCTATTCCAAGAATTCCGCGATGTGTTTGCCTGGTCTTACGAGGAAATGCCGGGAATCGATCCTGCCATTGTTGTTCATGAAATAAAGACCTACCCGGATGCTAAACCCGTCCGGCAACGGTTGCGTCAGATTCACCCTCGAAAAGCGGCTGCGATTAAAGCAGAAGTCGAAAAGCTGTTGAAAGCAGGTTTCATTTATCCGATCCCGTTAACGGATTGGGTATCGAATATTGTTCCGGTCAACAAGAAACAAGGAACAATAAGAATCTGTATCGACTATAGGGATATAAATCGAGCTTGTCCAAAAGACAACTATCCTACGCCTTATATCGATCAAATTATTGATGATTGTGCCGGAAGTGAAATGTTTTCCTTTATGGATGGTTTTTCGGGCTATAATCAAATCAATATTCTACCTGCCGACCAACCAAAAACGGCATTCATTTGTCCATGGGGGACATTTGCTTATTGCAAATTACCTTTTGGGCTTAAGAATGCCGGGGCTACTTTTCAACGGGCGATGTCTTATGCATTTCATGACATCAAGCACATTGTGCAACCCTATCTCGATGATTTGCCTGCTCATTCTTTACATCGAGCTGATCACCTTGTCCATCTACGAGCAATCTTTATGAGGTGTAGGCATTATCGAATTCGGTTGAATCCCCACAAGTGTGTTTTCTGTATAGAAACAGGTCGATTGCTGGGATTTGTTGTTTCAAAAGCCGGCATTCGCGTCGATCCCTCGAAAGTCGAGGCTATCATCAAATTGCCTCCTCCTTCGAGTTTGCGCCAACTCCAAAGTTTGCAAGGGAAAGCGAACTTTTTACGCCGATTCATCCCAAACTACGCCGAGGTCACTAAAGGTTTTACACGGTTGTTGAAACAGAACGCACAATTCTTTTGGGACGAGATTGCCCAACAATCTTTTGATGCACTTAAACACGCGTTGACCCATGCACCGTTGTTGCATCCTCCCAACTACAACCAAGACTACTTCTTATACCTCGCAGCTTCGCATTCCACCATTGGAATGGTGTTAGTTCAAGAAGATGAATTCGGAGCGGAGCATGTGATATATTATCTTAGTAGGACCTTGAATCCCACTGAGCTAAAATATTCGCATGTGGAGAAATTGGCCCTGGCAGCCGTTCAAGCTGTCCAGCGTTTTCGTCACTACATTCTTCTCCGTAAAACTACAGTTATTTCGGATTGCAACCCTATGATTTATATTTTGACAAAACAATTGCTAGGGGGCAAGTACTCTAAATGGATCGTTATCCTGCAAGAGTTCGACTTGGAGTTCGAGAAGTCCAAGTCTAAGAAATCCTTAGTTTTCGCGGAATTGATGTGTGATTTCCCGAGTGCTGACACAGAGACTGTGGCAGAAGAGTCCATTGCGGACGAATCTTTGTTTCTTATCAGTACTGTAGATCCGTGGTACGGGGATATAATCATCTATCTCCAAACCCAAACCTTTCGGCCTGAAGCTTCCAAAGCGGAACGTCGAAAAATTCGGTTTCAATCCCAGCCATACAGAATTATTGGAGATACACTTTATCGCCGGGGGGCAGACTTAGTTTTTCGACGTTGTTTAACTCACGAAGAGGCTGAGAGAGTTTTGAATGATTGTCACTCTGGAGCATGTGGCGGTCATATGTCTGGGTATGCCACAGCTCAGAAGGTGTTGCGCGCTGGCTATTTCTGGCCGTCTATGTTTAAGGATTGTATCATTGCCGTCAGGAAATGCCACAACTGTCAAGTGTTTGATCGCAAGATGCGCGCTCCACCTGCTCCTCTCCACCCTATAATTGCCGCTGGTCCATTCGCCAAATGGGGTATCGACTTTATTACTTGTAACCCTCACTCGGCCGGGGGGCATGCGTATATCATCCTTGCGGTTGATTATTTTACTAAGTGGGCCGAGGCGATGCCTACATTCGACGCAAGCGGCAAAACAGCTGCAGTTTTCGTATTCAATCATATCATAACTAGGTTTGGTGTCCCACAAGCAATCATTACTGACCATGGGAGCCATTTTCGAAACATCATGATGACTGAGCTTACAAGCCAGCTTGGTTTGCGCCACGATAGCTCTACTCCTTATTATCCGCAAGCCAACGGTTTGGTTGAGTCTATCAACAAAGTTCTGGTTATCATGATCCGACGAACCATTGGTGTTCATCGGTCGAATTGGCACAACATGTTATTTTCAGCGCTATGGGCATACCGAACCTCAGTGAAAAATTCAACAGGGTTCACTCCTTTCCAGCTAGTTTATGGCTTGGAAGCTGTGTTACCCATTGAATGCGAAATCCCATCACTTCAAATGGCTGTCGAATTACTTCCAGCTACTTCCGAAGAGGAGAAACGTTTATTGTACTTGGCTAAATTAGATGAGACTCGACGTGACGCTACATTGGCAATCGAGACTCACGCGAAACGAATGAAAGCTCAGTATGATAGAAATGTAACCCCTCGAAGTTTTTCGGAAGGAGACCTAGTGCTATTATATGATCAAGCTAACGATAAGCTAGGTGCTGGAAAATTCGTTCCCATGTGGCATGGACCCTACATTGTAAAGCGAAAGCTAGCAAAAGGGGCTTATGAGCTGGTTGATTTTGATGGGGACTCTTTGGGTAAACCCAGAAATGGACTTTACCTAAAGAGGTATTATGCTTAAATGGTGGATGGAGAAATCTTTAGATAGGTTAGATTTTCTTTCTAGCTAGCGTATTTGTTAGTTTAGTCAGTGTGCTTAGCTTAGAGAGTGTGTTTTTTCGTCATTATTCTGGCTTATCTTGGTTTTACTCTTGATATTGCAGATGTCGACGCCTCTCCAAACATACATTGGATTTGCTGATGGTGCTTGTCGTAGTACACGGAATATCTCTTCCGCAGCTTGGGTTATCTATTCGCCCTCTGACGAGTTAGTTTCTATGCATGGGGTAAGCCTCGGTCAAACAACGAATAACATTGCAGAATACAGTGCAGTGGTTGAATTATTATCCGAATCTATTTCATTTGGAATTCGACGTTTGATAGTGAGGTTAGATTCTGAACTTGTTGTATTACAGCTTAATAGAGTTTATGCCATTAGAAATCCTGTGTTATTAAGGTTGTTTTTGAGAGTGCGTCTCTTGGAACGTGAATTTGATTACATTGAATATCAGCATATTCCAAGGTCTTTAAATACATTAGCAGATGCAATTGCTTCTCGAATGTTGGACAGACATTTACGATAATCATGCAAGTAAATTTAAAAACATTTCATCACATATGTTAAACAAGATAAGCCGGTAATAGTGATATATATAGATAGGAGTGTGTCAAAAAATATATACATCGTCTTCGATCATAGGTTGAAAAACACCTTATGATCGGCAAAATGATAAGTACAAAAAGTCAAAATGTCACATGTGACTACAAAAGTGACTAGTCAATCACTGGTGGTGCTCTCTGTATGACACCACTGCACGGGCTACCTTACGCAAAAATCTCCTAAACGGTCCAGGGACCGCGACTACGAAGCGCTGAAGTCTGGTAGGAATGTCGTCCATAGTAGTCTCAGGTATATCTGCCGTGAGACGCTCTAGATCATGCTCCAACTCAGCTAGTACTTCTGTAGCCGCGTCCTGTGGGGCCGGTACCGGTGCAGCTGGATGTAGTCTATCAAAAGGCCGGAGGTTGGCTGGACGCTGTGGACCAACATCTGCATTTTGAAAATTTTACTGTTAGTTTTGAGACGATATATATGAAAAATAAAAAATACATAATTAGAAAACTTGTGAAAAATAAAGTACCTCTGTCATCCCATTGTTCTCCCGGTGGAAGAACCATGTCCGGATCACCTCTAAAATCCACTCCGGCATACGGAAAGTCCTGTATCGAAAAAACCTGGTCCTCTAACCAGTGAAAGTAACTATCTGAGAATCGAACCACCGCCGCGCCCTCGTCAGGATGCCGGGCCATCACCGCAACCCATCGTATCAGCTTTGGCTCCCGAGGACCCAAGATATCAACAGTGAGTTGCTGAGGGATCAGCATTGGAACTCTCTCCAAGGCAAAGCTCACGACTAGAGGCCCATATCCAAAAGTCTTTAGTCGTCCGTTCTTTGCCTTGGTCAGTTGGCTCTTCATATGAGCCGACACAGCTTCACACCAGTTGAAAATGGTGCCTTGGTAACAGTCAATTGCCATCCGCATTTGGGATCCGGAAGCAATGTGTAAAGCGGCCGCGCCGCAAATTCTGGTAACCGTGAACGCTATGACTTTGAGTTCACGCAGAGTGATGTGTTTTATCTCTATGCCTTTCGAATGGTGAGCCCCAGGTGTGCACCACTCGTCGCGGAGACTATCAAGGGATTGGCCACCCGGCCTAGTCCCCGCAAGACTAAGTTGCTCGCCTCTGTTCGGCAAGCCAGTGAGAAAGTATACATCCGAGGGCTCTATCTCGAGCTGGTGCCCTCCTATGTAAAAGCATTGTTCTTGAACGTTCCATCGCTCAACCAGCCATTCCAAGAATCTTACCTGGCCCCTCATGCCCGGTATGGTCCAGTATTTGTATAACCCGCATGCTCTTAGGGCATCCAGGGAAGGTTGATGATTTATTGCAACTTCATCATCCTCTACATGCTCTCGTTCTCTCCAATCTAACATGGTTAATACCCTGCACATCAAAAATAGCAATTAGAAATTGATTTGGGAATTTTTGGTAGTTTTTTGAGGGAGTTGGGGTTTTGAAATGCGCACTTCTCGGAAGACGCACCCCGGCTTTGTAGCACAGGGCGCCCGGACGCGGCTGGCCTGAAGGCAGGCCGCGTCTTCCGACCATTTTCCCGTATGAGAAAAAGTCGGGGGACGCAGGTCACCCGAAGGGCACCCGCGTCCGCCGAGAGGCGCATTCCAAAACCAAAACCCCCCCAAAAAATGAAACTAAGACCTAAAAATTGATTCTAAACGGATAGAAATGCAGAGTAGGATGTGTAAAATACCTGGATAAGACGGCGTTCGATTCCGACGGTCGGATTTTCTGCAGCGACCACGGGAAATTTTCTTGTCAAAAGCTCCTTTTTC
This sequence comes from Pinus tabuliformis, assembly GCA_031772625.1. Lineage (NCBI taxonomy): Eukaryota > Viridiplantae > Streptophyta > Pinopsida > Pinales > Pinaceae > Pinus > Pinus tabuliformis. The sequence goes on along the minus strand of CM062816.1, from coordinate 1,822,134,877 downwards.
AACCTCAACAGTGAAACGGTAAAATGACATGGTAAAAGGTCTTTTTATAGGTTTTTTGGATGAATTAGTTCATTTTTTACCATGAAAAGGTATTTCTCGATGTATTTTTGCCTATTTTAAACAGGTATGAGTAATGTGTTGCTTTTGTGCAGGACAAAGGGATCTCGAGGGAAATAGTAATTTTTCACAAACAAAAATATCAGAGTCATCTTTAAGCACTTTTCTGACTCCTAAAACATGAAAAGATCGTCGAGCGTTTCTTTTACACTCGTTAAAACGAAATTAAAAGACGATCCCCTTTTAGCTCTTTTCTGACCGCAAAATCAGGAAAAGATTGCCGGGTTTTTGTCATTTCAAACTCGATAAGGAAATAAAACGACGTGTCCTTGATCGCTTTTTACTTTTCAGGTCAACGGCACTATTATGAAAGTACTCCTTGGTCGCAAGATCAAGCGGTTCCCCCAGGTATTATTTTATACTTTTTCGGGCTTGAGGGACACAAATGTATGAAAAAGTTCAACGTGGAGTCTCCTTTAGTTTTTTCAGACTCTCTAAAATTGAAAAACGCCGAGTTTCTCCTATACTGGGCTCGTTAAACTTTTACAGTAGAGGACCTGTTCAATTACAAACAGGAACGAACCACTCCTTCCTAGGGTTCGAATTTAAACTAGGTTGGACTCGTCCGAAGGATGAGCTTATAATCAAGCATATGTTATCCTCCTCAAGCTTGTTAAAAATAAAGAGGTACTTGCCAGAAATGGTGGGGGAAAAGAGAGAAGAATGAACCTGTTTGTTACCTTTTGTCTCGAAAGAAACTTTATCACCGCTCTTGAACACGACACTGTCTCGTTCACCTGGGTTGGGAAATCTTTTACCTCACAGTTGATCAAACCACTTTGAAAGTCTTTAACCGGGTTCCGGGGATTAACTTTGAGATATTCGTCACCAAGCCATCTGTCGTGTCGTTATGTGTTCAAGAGGTCTGCAAGCAAAACTTTCATCTGCAAAATACTTGTCATCCATTTGATCATCCTTGAGTCAGTCCTTACAGCAACATTTCTTCAACTTGAACAATGATTTCGTGTTGCGGGCTTGCCTGCAACGGGTCGCTTTCTATCGACATCGACACATTATCTAGAAAGATGACTTAGGAATCGACAGTACCTTGAAGTCTGCATGCATCAATGGTAGGTTTCTCGCCTTTGACGTCAGTTTACATCATTGACTTTCGATCAAAGGATTCCGTGAAGTGTTCGACATCAAAACATCTATTCACATTTCACGGGTTGTGCTTGGTACTTTGAGAACCATTGACATTACTGGTGGTCTCTCTCACGCTTGTTAACAGTTTACATCATCGACTGGTAATCAAGTGGTTTCTAACATGTTCGACATCAAATCATTTAAATCACATGGCTAGAATCGTACCAATTCGGGAAGTAGAAGTGAAGACCCTGGATCTAGTTTCTACCATCCAGGCTGCGAGGAGTTTTGTATTCATTATCTATGTAGACTAATCATAAACAGATGGTTGCGTCCATACTGTGTCTACAAAAGTCTATAAAAATGATGTACTGCAAGATCATTCCTGTATCAGAGTAGTTAGTCCATTAGTTAAAGTTTTGAATCTGAGTATGGGAATGCTTACCTCAGTGATGATATAATCTTATACATGTATTTTGTGTTGAAAATTGCAGGTTCCAACCAGGTCATCCACAAGACAATCCTTGAAATGATAAAGCGCTTCACCCTTCCTAGATATTACAAAACCCTAATCTATTCCAGGCTTCGCACTTTAGGGGGCAATCTGTGACACTAAAAAATGTCACCATGACTACTTACAGTTAGTATGGCTCAAATCAACAGTCATACTACCCTTTTTAGGCAAGTCTTATGCCTCTGCTATCCATCTCAAACTCAAAGAAGAGAGAAAGTCTTGTAAAAAATGTGTTTATCTCTGGGGTCGCAGGTTCTCTCGAGCCTTACCTGCGGGGACGCTCACAATGTTCACAAAGTCTGCGTCTTTGGACGCTCTGTATGTCAAAGGACAGGTGCGTCCTTCTGTAAAAGGCAAAATGCGCAAGTTTCATCTTAAAAAAGTTACTTGTGGTTACTTCTAGAACTTTCTAGAGGTCGGTTTGATGAAATGGATGCGCCTCCAGTTGGTTCATGTATCTCTATTAAGGGGGAACTTATCCCATCAATAAGGGAGCTATCCCACCCAAAGAGGGGGATTATCCCATTGATGGTGGACCTGAATAACCTCTTTACAGCACTATAAATAAAGGCATTGAGCTAGAAGGAGGGGAGGTTGAAGCTATACATTTTCTTTGGGTAAATGCTGCAGGAATTAGGACTCCCATTTAGAACCTTGTGAGGAGAGATTGTCTTTGCTTGATTCTACTTGGAAGTGGGTGAGCTTTGTCAAAGTAGAGGAAAACCCTTGATGGACCCTGGGAGGAACTTGCACAACACCAAGGCCAGGTTGTAAGAGTTTCTTTGTTTCGTTATTAATACAAACTGGTTTATTTTTCTCAATAGCTTGTGTTAATGAGTTATTTCATGTGTTCCTTGGTCTGCATGTTGAATATATGTTTTATTATATGAAATGCAAGTGCTTGGTAATTGTTTGATTATTTGTGGTTGCAGGAATTGATGTGAAGGAGGAGCTCATCCGGATCGGCAAGGACGGACTACAACAACAACGTTTTGGAATAAGGTAAGCCTAAACACTTGTAGTTTTCATGTTTTAAAAGGTATATTTAGAGAAAGATCACTCCATTTTGTCTTGTTTGTCGCTAGAGAGTTTAGACTCCTAGGGAGGTCAGTTGTGCCTGCACAAACGACTTTTTCCGCCACGACAATTCCGTTAAACCAAGCTTACACAAAAATTAAAAAAAAAACTACACACCTTTTTTCACTTTATAGAAGCCTGATATTGAATCTGATGTATCTCTGTAATTTCAAATCATCCAGTTCTAAAACTACGACCTATAGTAGCCTTCTGTGTCCTCTTTCCAATGCCACAAGTCTAACCCAAATTGGATTCTCCAAGGACGAGTTATGTGAAATCTCCCACAGTGACTCGCTTTTAGACTAGTTCAGTAGAGCGAACTTATACGACGTGCCACGAGTCACTGTTTCAACCTTTGAATCTGAAACACACATAAAAGAAACTACAGTCTGTCCTCTTTTTGTACCTTCTAATTAAATTTCAATCCCATCCCCAGAGAGAAAGTTATGACGATTTTCCCCAGGTCACCTGTTTTGAATGTAATTCAGGAGCCTGCAAAAAGACCAACTTCCTCAGATCATATCTCCGCCAATATCGCTGGAAAAGCTCTGATATTCGGACTCAAGGTTCAGCGCAATTTCTTCTCAAATGGGTTTTTTTTGCAACTTCCGAAACATAACAGAAGAAAAGTTATAGCGAAAATTCCACGATGACCTGTTTGGAGCAGCGAAACCCTAGAATCCAAAGCTCTGATACCAAATGTTATGAAACCAGCTCAAGAAAAGATAGAAAAGATAGATCAACGCCTTAGAATTTAGCCTCTTCGAGGGGGCAGTCTCCTTTACATTACATAAATGAACAATTCTTTGATGATACAAATGACAAAACCTCCTTTCTATATATAGGAGTCTAAGGAGTCACAATATAATCCAGCCGACCTAACAATAATAATATAAATCCACAAAAATAACAATAGAAGGATTCTATGGGGCACATAAATAACAACATGGGGGTAATAGGGGCACAACAATGTAAATAAGGGGTATAACTACAATAATAATGGGGTAATCACTAGTATTATAGGGACCCACCATTCTCCTCCCCGAGCCTGTGTCAGCACTGCTCCCAATGCTATACGTGACATGTCTACATGTACATGAAACTCCTTTTTCTAGTCCCGGAAGACTAAAATCAACGCATGACCATTTTTCCCTTCAGTACATCTAAGATTTTCTGACACTCCTCACTCCAATAGAATGTGACATCCTTTTTCAATAGCTTCTCCATAGGCACAATGATCTGGGCATATCTCTTGATAAACTTCCTGTAGTACCCAATATGTCCCAAGGTTGCGCACAGCTATTTCACACTCCTCGGTGCCTACAGGTTAAGTATCACTTTGATCTTCACGGGTTCTACCATTAGTCCTTGTGTACAAACCACAGGACCTAGCAGAGTCCCAAAAGGACACAAAACAGTCATTTATTCAAATTGAGCGCAGTCTGTTACCTTCAGCAAGTATCTAGAATTAAGCACAAATTGGCCACATGGTGTTTTACCAACCCAAACACAGTCCAGTCATCAAAGTACACTTCCAAAAACTTATGAATGAAGTCGTTGAATGCAGCAATGATTGTGTGGGAAAAAATTACAGGTACATTATTTAATCCGAAAGGCATCACGGTGTACTGAAAACATCCCCATTTAGTCGCGAAGGTTGTCTTTCTTCTGTCTTTAGGCGTGATTTTGATCTGATGTTACCCAGACAACCCATGAGTGAAGAAGTACACTTCCTAGCCACCTACATTATCCAATACCTCATTAGTGAATGGAGTCGGGAAATGATCATGCACTCTAGCATCATTCAACTTCCTGAGATCTACGCATATCCTTATTACATCCTTCTAGTTCTTTTCCTGTACCACCATTGGGCTTATCCAATCAGATTCTTCTACGGGCTCACGATGCCTATCACAAGCATCTTATCTAACTCTAAGCAGACCTTCTCCTTATACTTTAGATTGAGACGGTAAGGTCTTTTCTTAATCGGCTTTGCGTCAGGTTTTAACGTGATCTTCATAACGCCGAGGTCTCCTATTATCCCCTTTAACTCCGTAAACTTGGTAGGGAAGAAATCTTGGTATTCGTGGAGCAATTCAATGACCTTATCTACTGTCGTGTCATCCTAGTAAATCCAATCTTCACGAATTTGGGTTCCACCTCCTTACCAATATTTATCTGTTTAGTCTTCAACGACGCGGTTATATCAGGATTCTCAATCGATGGTCCCTAGACCTCACAGTGACCCTCGGTTTTACTAATATCAATCTTTTGTGGGTACTCATATCCTTCTTTAGCAGTAACGTTATAGCATTCCAGTGCATGGCTCAACTGAGTGGTCTAATCGTGTTGAATTAGATCCAAAGGATCCTGCGGTATCCTAAAGATCGTTGCTTTAACCTCTTGTAGTGCTTCATCAATACAGTCAAAACTATCTTCAAGGCTGAACTTCACTATGAACCCTTGACACAAAATATCCCATTTGCTTGTGCCATGGCAGAGCTCTGTCTCCAAGTACCAGTTCATTGGGGAATCGGGATGACATCCAAGGTGTGACAGAACAAGTACACCCATTCAGGTTGGGGCTTCCCTCCATAAGCCTTAGCCCATTTGGCCAAGTGTGCACACGGATCATCCTTCCCCTCATACCTATCTGTCACTCATACCTTCATCTTCCCAAAGTGTGTTCTCATCATCCTCCTACACTCGCGCCAATCATCAAAACTACCCTTGTGCATACCCCACCATCTCGCGGGCGTAGCGTGCAGTGCCTAGTCCAAAGCGTGGAAGCGCTGCTTCTCTAGTACTTCCCTCTCAAATGCATCTGAAAACACATCCACATCATTCAAGCCATCATAAGTGGGTAGATTCCTTATCTCTGAAGACACACAGTGTAGCGACCAGGTCATCATGTTACAGCTTAGTGTGGTTACTTCATCTAGCCGATTCTGCCAGCACTCTAATTCCTTGTCTGAGTCTGAGTTGCAGGAATTCTCGTGGTCCCATGTAATTCGTCCATCCACTGTCAGATTCACCCAACCTTGGTCTCGCACTGTTATCTTATATATGCAGTCTAAATCGTCAACGCTTTCGTAATTGCGGACTAGTTCACTATAACACGATCCTTCAATAGGATCTAGGGGTATTATGCGAATCGATTCCCTTTCAAATATTATATTTCCATTCTTTAGGTTGATTACCCGATTCATGTGAGTAGCCTAATCAATGCCCAGGAGCACACGGTAGGGCTTGCTATCATCTACAATTTCTATTACTTCAAAATCATCCAACGTGCTCATGCCTTCAATCTCTATAGTTACTCCTTGCAGTTGTCCCATGGGGATGACCTTCTATTGATTTTCCATCGTTAACTGAATCAGAGACCACTATAGTAAGGGTCTCCCTATCCGCTCCAAAGTCTACTTCGGCAAAACGTTCGCATCTGACCCAAGATCTAGAATAACCTCATCCATTTCGTATAATCCTATCTGTGTGATGAGTCTCATTTCTCATATTGTCCTTGCCTTATGCTTACGGATCTTCCGTACCACATGCGGTTCACCCAGAGTAGCTATGATGCACCTATTTATAAGTTCTTATAACACCTTCATAGCCTTCCTATCACGCAGCAACTTCATGCATGTCTCTAGGAAGGTTGTAAACATAGAAGGGTCCATTTCCTGAATAGGTTTATCCAGGCTCCCTGAGGTAGAAGCCTCAACGAAGCTCTTCTTTGTTTCCATGAACGTTTCATGTGCGCATTCCAAATCAAATTTAGCCTCCTTCTCTAGTGCTTTGTGAACTCATGCACTGTTTTCAGGTTGTTTCCCCTTATCATTGCCCATTACAATTCCAATTCGGAGCACTATATTTACATTCAGATATTCTTCGCAAGGGTCAACCCTCATCATCTACAGGTTTTGAGTTGGCTGCGGGGGTAGCACCCCTTTGTCACGTGTCCTTGTTATCATTGTAGGACAGTCCTTAGTCTCATGATCAAACTGAATATAACATTTGCACGATGGATGCGTTGGGTTAGTGCATTCGCGGGCATAGTGTCCTGGTCCCCCACAATTGTAATAGATCAACTATCCTCGACCTATGCCAGGTCCTCCTCTGCCTCAGCCTCATCCGTGCCCATGAAAGCCTATTCGCGCCATCCCAGTGCTCTAGTCAAGAGGCCGTGTTTTTGCCTAAACTCTATAGGCGAGTGTTCTATCCATCATCAATTCATAACTTCCGCAGTTGTGCTCATCATGCCCTACTGACCTACAGAAGTTGGAGAATAGTTGTTACGGTGTTTGTACAAACTTCTGTAGTAAATGACAATTATTAGTCGTATGTTTCCCTGCTACCTGACATATAGCGCACCACAACATAGGCCCCGCGCTCGATCTTGCTTCGGCTTCTAGCCTCAAAGACATCAGTCCTCCTCCTACAATATCATTCACAAAGACCAGGCAATGGTCTTTATCATGCCCCTAACCTTTACATTTCATGCACCATACCTCTTTGCCTACCTCTAGCTGAACTATTCTATCCTGCTTCAAAATTTGCATTTCGAGGCAAATATTTTGCAACTGCGGTTGGATCTGCTAAATTCCCAGGTTCAGATCTTCAATCGGTGTTTCATGCAGTGTTATTTGCAATCTCCAAAGCCTATGCCTGAGTTGTAATCTTCTATTGTGACAGTGAAACCCTTAGGTGAGGCGGGAGCGAAGCCACAAACCACTCGGGGTGTTGTCCATATGTTATGTTCATAATAGCTTCGTGGATATTACACTTCAATCTCTGATACAATTCCTAAGGTGTCTCACCTAGTTTCATTGCAATTTCCTTGAATCCCACAATCAACTGTGCCTTGGATTTAGGCCTACAGAACTCTTTATTCAACGCGGTCTGGATCTCCGCCAAGCCAACATTTGGGTTATCATTAGAGTACTTGATGTACCAAGTTAATGCGTGATCCTACAAAGCACTAACCAACATCGCCTTCTTCATGTGATTGTCTATGACACCCTAAGCTTTCCATACAACCTTTATGATGAACTAGAACTGGTTCGTGTCCTCATTTCCCAAGCCATTAAACAAAGGTAGCTTCACTGAATTTTCCATGCTGAACTGGGGTGGGTGTGACAGTGGTGTGGGAAAAGTCACAGGTGATGGTGGTGAAGGTGGAAGTGGTGTGGGTGGAGGTGGTAGTAGGGAGAACCCTTGTTTTATCAACTGAACTGCACTTCATGGAGAAGCTTGCGCTACTCCCTCTTTGTCACTCAAAGGAGGTGAAATTAGTGGGCTATATTTAGGACCCTTTCTTCCTTCGTTCCTATAAGTCTTTCCACTTCACATAGCTTCGAACATCAAGGTAGCTGCATAACCTATTTTTCACAAAATAACATCTTAATCCAAGTATTTAAAGACTTCAAGTACTTACCTCATGGACCTTTGAAAAAGCGTTGCTCCACGTCATTGTAACTAACTGAGGTATCAACTATGAATTCTGTCACAAACCCACCTATGATGCAATCCAACCAATGATTGACAGCGTAGGTGATCTTATCCTCAGAGGCTTCCAGTCTTTGTACTAACTCTAGGGTCTAGACAATAGGACTGTCAAGCCTCCACCTTCCTTAGCTATCCATTAGCTTCGCGATGCACTCGTATAACTCAGCTAGAAAGGAACAAAAAAAATTCTCATGCATTTTTGTAAATAGGTAATTGTCTAGCCACTGTTCCATTGTCAGCCGCGGATATTTGTCCTCCTGTGTTGCGAATTCATGGATCTTCCTATCCAACCAGTCCCCGATCTATTTCTTAGTTGGATTCCAGTGATACGACATCACACATCTCTCATGAACATTCCAGGTCTCCGAAACGGAACCATTTGTTGGCTTCATGGGCCCTGACCCAGGTTCAATGTTAGTTATCCAAACAAATCCCTACTCTACTAGCCCTTTTGGCATCCGTCCACGGAGCGTGGATTGAAGTCTCACCCAAAGTAGTATGGGGCTATGTTGGAACCAAGTTTCTGCACCCTAAGATGGTTGTGATGTTGGTTTATATCCCCTAATCCCACCTTCACGCAGGTCGCTAAGCCTTAGGGCTTCAACGATCTACCTTCTATCCCACCCTTCAATACCTCTGCGAGGGTGTATGATTGGCCTTCGCGTAGCTCTAACTAGCGGTTCAGGTATTTTTGCGCTGCTATGACAATGTATTGTATAGGTTCCCAAGTTATCTCAAGTGTTTTACTTATCTTATCAATCAATTACAATTAGCATCACGTAAACTGATATTCTTTCTTGCGTTCAATTAACAGATATAATCACATACATTCATGCATCAAGTAAACACTGTAAAATAAACCCAGATCGCAATATAATCAGATGCATTAACAGAGACTAAATTCATAGTAATTGTAGGATACTTCTCTTTGTTTATATCTTCTAGTTTAATACAGACTCTATCCACCATGCACACATAGCTACAGGGGTCCGCACACTCAGCTACAGACTTCCACGCTAGGCCTCTACACACTCAGCTGCAGAGCCTCTACCTACACTAAGCCTCGAAATACATAGACTTCTCTACCAGGAACTCCTAAAGCTTAATTGATTCTCTAACTTCCCAGAGCTTATTTACTTAGCTCCTCTTTATAAAATCCCATGGTCCATGGACCATTGGTAGATCATTACAGCTGACTTGACACTTTACAACATAACAGCAGACAACCCTTTATGACTCTTGACACCTTCACACTCCGCGACCATAAAATTCAGAGACTTTACAACTTTATTACAAAATTATCCCAAAACATGGGATTTTATCCCCAAAACTACTCTTGGGGGTACCCATTCTCAACAAACTAGCAACATCATCACTCCTCAATCAACCAATTCTACTTCAATCATCACTGTTAAACCTGTTATCAATCAGATTTTCCCAGAAGTTGTAAGAAGGGGAAAGGGGTCTGAGGTAACCACAAACCAATCTTTTAGATACAAAATCTAGCCAATCTGTATCCAGAGAGGGCTCTCTCTTTATAATTTAGCTTTGTTTTGGAAAGGTTTTAGGCTAGTTGTGAAGTTTGGGAGTTTTGTTTGAGTTTGGGTGGTGAGATTCAATAGAAAAGGGGTAAAACTGAGTAGCTTAGTCCATTGGGCTGATGGAGTCAAAGAAGATGGCTTAACTGGACTTGGTTTCTTAACAAAGGATGGTTTCACAGAGCAAGGTAGTCAAACAGGGAGCAATTAGAAACTTAAAGATGGGATGGGCTTAAAGGGTTAAAGGGCAACTAAGAATCCTTTAACATACTTTAAGAGAGTAGAACATGACTAACCACCAATAAAGAGCAATTAAGAATTATTTACTAAATGATTAAGATGAATAAACTAGGAAACAGGAGCAATTAAGAATTCACTGTTTATACTAGTTCAGAAGAAAACATAGAGAATAATAACGATTGAAAATAGAGTGCAATTAAGCATATTCTGAGTTATTCTTTTTCGTTCATCATTCGGATGTGAAACATAGATGATATTATAAACAAGGAAAACTTTAAAACATAAGTTATAGATGACTTATTGATCCGGTGTTTGATTTAAGAATTCTGAGAAAAGTCCTTAGCTTCAATTCTTCGTCCAGCAAGCCACACAAAAGTTGGTGCAACAACACTTTTATTCCAAAATAGTCAATGTTACAGCAATGTCTAAGAATTCACCCCCAATACTCCAATTGCGGGGGTATTTATACAAAAATCTTTACAAAAAATGTCTCATATTAGACTGAGATATATTCTAGTGATGACTAGTTATTTTTATAGAAAAATAGAGACACTTAGTCTCAAAGGTAGGAGAAAGGTAAACCGATGTTGTGATGTTCCTCTTCTCGCTGCATGTGCTGGAGGCAGGCCCTTTTATTTGGCTTGCTATTATCCTCTTTAGTAACTTTGTGCTAGCTGCCCTATCTTAACTGATACTCTTTACCTGTTTTGATACACTTCAACCTGTTTGCCCTTTGTTCATCTTTGTTCACTTTTATTTATCTTACCACAGTAAATAGCCCAAAATTTACATTTTATTGAGGATAAATTTACAAAATTTCCAACATGTCTTCCCACCGTTTTTGCTTTGGCAATCTGTGTTTTTGAAGTTTCCTGAGAGTCTCATCAGTTTCTGTATATCTGAAAAAATTAGGCTGGATTTGGAACAAGTTCTTTACCTCATGCTCAATATAGAATAATTTCTCTAAGCTGTCATAGAGAACTCGGCCTGTGGGGAGTGCTTTTATTCTTGATGCACTTGTTGATGAACTAGCTTGATCTCCAACATACTTATTCAATTTATCTACATAATCAATGTGCTTCATTAACCTGTTATTGATGACCAAAGGACTTGGTAGCCATTTATCTTGCAAAATGGTGAACTTCTCCATAAAAGAATTCATTTCTACCTGCATATCCTTATATCTTCTCTCTAGATTCTGCATTAAAGTCCTCTTTGTTAGCACCCTTTTTATTTCTAGGATGGTGTCTGTTCTGTCTGGGATGCCAAGTTCTTCCAGTCATTCCTTATTCCTGGTATTCAAAGCTTGTATAAGCTGGTTGGCTTGTTCAGGCATCTGTCCTAACTGTGCTTTTGTTTGTTGAATTGCTCCATGTGCTGCTTTTACTAAGTCCATTTGCTCATAGATCACTTGGATGGATGGCCAAACATCATTTATGGATTGAATGATGTTGGTCCACAGGATTTTCTTGATCTCTGCCAGAGGCTTGTCAAAAGTGAGATCCTTTTCTAATGCTTTAATTTTATTCTCTAATGCTTTAATCTCCCTTGTCTTTTCTGCAACACTTATTTTGGAGGCATCATACTTCTTTTCTATCTTAGCCAATTGTTCTTTTGCCTGTTTTAACTCTGAAATTTGTAGTTTCATTTCTTCCATGGCCTTTATTAATTCTTCTGTGCTTAAATTAGCACTGCTGCCTGGTGTTGTTCCTGCTATTGATGTACCTGTAATCACCTCTGCTGTGGCTGTTGGGATGTTTGGAGCCAATGTTGTTCCAAGTGTAGAAGGGACTGCTGTTGAGACTATGGGAATTACCTCAGGAGGCTGAGAGGTCGACTCTCCCTGCCTGTCCTTCAGTGCCTTTTCTAATGCCTGCTCTGTATCATTTAATCTTTCATTAAGTTTTAGAAGGAGATCCATCATCTCTTCATCAGATTTCTACTTCACAACCTCAGCAGTCTATGGGTGCATTGAAGGATGTAGCTTTAGCTATTTCCTTAGGGCAGCAATGTCTTCTTCCTTCTTCTTGATTAATGCTTCAACACCTTTCACATCTTTGGGATCATGTCCCAATCCAATGATGATTTCTTCTAATGATTTTATCCTATTATCCTTGGCCAAGGAGGAGGCTTTCTCCAAGTGTAGTTGAGCAGTTGTATTGTCCAAGGAATTTTGTAACTTGTGGGCCATCATTGCTTTGTCAGCCAGTGTGGAATAGACCATTTCCCCAGTTTGCTTATGAAGTTCAATTTGGTCCATAGGATGAATATCCTTGGCTAAGACCTCCAAATTTGTTCTGATGTAATCTGCTGCTGACTGGGGTTGTTGCACCTTTGGCTTAAAGTAACTCATTATCATTTTTCCCTCTTTAATGTCATAAGTTGACATTAATATTTGCTGGTTTGTGGGGGCCATTTTCAGGTACTGATTGTAAATTTGGATCCTTATAGGATCATTTCTGGCTTTTATCTCTGTGAATGTCTTTTTGATATCTGAGGCTTCTTTTCCTGGAGGTCTTCATGATGATACTTCTAAACTTTGCTGTTTTTCCAGCTCTTTCCTCTGTGAACTAATGGATGTTTCTCCCATTGGAGGAGTTTGCTGGCTCACTGCTCTTTCTTCTCTGTGGCTGTCTATAGTTTCTTCCATCATTTCCTCTTCTGAAAGAGGGTTCAGTCTCTGTCTCTTAGTCCCAGGCTGTTCAGTAGGTCCACTGGCAGGGGTAGTGGTTTCCCTGTCCCTCTTTTTTCCTCTTTCCTCATTTAGAGGAGTTTGTAAGGCTGGGCTTTCTGATATATTGGTTTGAGCTGGAGGAGTTGGCCCTTGACCCTGTTCTTTGGAAATTCTAGGCTGATCTGTCATTGTAGGCTGTTCTATGAAATCTATTTCCTTGCCTTTGGTTGTTCCTGTGGCTGGTATGTTGACTTGCTGTGGAGGTTGTTGAGAAGTCCCAGCAGTGAATGTACTGATTGCTGATCTTTGAGACAATTGCTATGGTACTTACCCAAAAGAATCCAAGTCAAGGGTTTTCTCAATATCTCTCATAACATTTTCCATATTGACCTCCTCACTAACCTCTTTTACTAGATTCCCCTCTATCCAATCATCCAAGTTAGCGAACTGCTCAATTTCTGGCATCCTATGGTGAATGTATGAGGATAACCTGTTCTTCATCCTTCTGTCACATATAAAACTTTTGGGGTCATAGGGTACCTATTTAAAACTCTTTCTTAGCTTAAGGTGGTCACCTAAAATTACTTCAACTTCTTTCCATGCCTCCCTAGAGTTGATGATATAAGGGGCTAGCTGGTTCTTTATCCTTAGCTATGCTTTCTTCTTTGCATTACAAAAATGGACTAAATCTGCATTTATGATCTGTCTGAAATATTCCAATGCAAATAATCTCATGGGGACATACTTGGGTAACTTGAAAGGGAAAAGTTCACACCCATATGTCATGATCTCTATGTGATTTTCATACAGGTACCAGTCACTTGTTTTGTATTGCTTAGAGAGCTGGAGAATTTTCTTCATGTCACCATTAAGCCTAGGAGGCGAAAATCCAATCAACAAAGTGGTTGCTGGATGTACAAACTAGTCAATGAACTCATTATAAGTGTAAGGGGACTCATAGGTATTATGAAAGATTGAGCTCCAAAGGATAACATACCTAGGATTTCCTTTGGTATCCAGTTTCTTAATAGGGAAAGGAAAGCTACCTGATTGATAATATATCATAAGATGGTATATGAAAGTGGTATATTTGAAAACTCCTTCCCTTTCCAAATTCAGGATTTGATCACGGATCTTGTTGGCAATAAAGGTGGCATAATTATATCTGACAGCAGGGGGCTATCCTGGAGTAAAGATTGATAATAATACTAGGGTAATATCATCCACATATTCACTAGTCTTAAACCCCATGATCGAGGCTATCATATCAACAATAAGTCTTCCAGTTTCAGTGAAGAAAGCCTACAGATAAGGAGGTGGACCTTTGGGCTGGTGCTCTGGTAACATGAAGGTTTGAGTAATACGAGTCACTTCTGATTGGGACAACTGAGATGCTTTTTCAAGTAAATATGCCATGGAAAGAGGGGTGAGGGGCTGACTGGAATGGAATTGTAACATCTCATTGATGGATTGAGCCGTTATGGGAAAAAGGACTGTCTGGTTTGGGGACATAACAGCTCTATGGTTGGGATCATAATTAGCACAGCAATGATGAATTAGGTCTGGGAAAACATGGACTGAGGGGAGGAAATACATGGGAAGGTTAGACTCCCATAATCCAAAAATGTCAGACTTATTTAGATAACTGTCTCTGGTTTGGCAAAAGGCTTTCAAGTGATTATAATCAGTGGTTAAGTCCTTTATTTGAAAATCTTTATCTGCAAGAGGTAGATAATTTAAGTCTTTATGAGGAGCATTCACGGGTGCGACATTCAGGGCTACCGGGGTTTCCATCTTTGGTTCTTGTGGATTCAAAGATGAAAATAGGGGAAATTCAGTGGAAAATAGGCAAGGTAGAAAGTTGGGAGATTTTTATAGCCAATACAAATGTGAAATAGACCTGAATTTGGCTGTCCTTTGAAGAATTTTAAGTAAAAAACCAAAATCACAGGGTTTCAGCGCAGCTTGGATAAATAGCTATTTTAAAGAGGAAATTGTACAATGGCAGGTTGGTTGATAGGCTGTGAAGCTCGTGCTGTAGTCTTTCTGGTCAGGGAAGCTAAAACAGTGGACTCAGTCATTAATTTGCATGGGAGCTCGGGACGCAGTGCATTACCATGAAAATGACATTTTATCGTTGTATTTAACGAAATTCAGGTTGGCGGGACTTTTTGCATTTATTGGGCGGATGACGTAAGTGTGATGTGATGCTTTATCATTATGCAGAGGGTGGTAAGTAGTTTGTATCACACTGCTTTTGAGGTTGGGCAGTTTTGGGCTGGGGGCGACCAAACATACTGGCAGTGCGACACATAGCGGAGGTACGACGGAAAACTGCCTGGTGATCGCGAGTTAAAGCACGGTCACCAGGGGGGTCGCGATATCGCTGTCAACCGTTGGATGAAAAGGCAGAGATCGGATGGCTGACGGGTGTTGGAGATGGCGGGGAGTTAATTTGTGGCGGGCCTGATGTATTTAACAACATTTAATCGTATCGGGGTCAATTCTATTGGTTGGGGTTGGTTATTAATTAACCTAAAGGGTTAATTAATCCCATATGGCGTAGCAGGGTAGGTTATTAATAAACTTTGGATAAATTTATTAATCCCTATTTAAACAACGTTTTATGGTTATATTTAACCGGGGCGGGAATTATATAAAATGTCGGGATTTTACATATAATTACATAATATGGGAAGGGTTAAAATTTCTTTGGGAGTTATATAATAATAGTTAAAGTTAATATGAAATAAAATGATAAGTGCCAAGTTAAAATGTTAAAAGTTTACATTTAAAACTTAGGCTAAAGTGGGAAAAGGGGTTTTTCAAGTGATATTATGCATTTCCTAAGTAAAATAGGTTTTTTACTTAGGCAAATTTTATGAAACGAAATGAATGATGGATGGATGATTTTTGAGTACTTAGGCTTTTAGATCATTGGGCCGAGGGTCCGGTCCCTCCAGAAGTTAGAGAAATGCTCTGAGCCCCTTTGATTTTCAAAGTCCTTAATACTTTAGGGGGAATTAGTGAAATCTTTAGGGAAAAATGTGAATGGAAATTAGTTATTTGACCTTGTCTTGCTTGAACTACATCAAGTGTAATATCTGCCTTGCTCTGGTAATAAAAGTAAAGATCAAGACATTTAGAAGCATTTTTCATCAAAAGTATCATTCTGCAACATCATCTACCTACCCTACCTACTTTAACCTGACATTTTTTCTTCTTTATTTGGGTGCACTTAGACTGGCAAACCCTTATCAATCTTCTTTTTATTTTACATGGAAAACCTACCTAAGTCTGCACTTGTTACATCCAAGGGCTCAGATTAAACTATTGAACTACTTTTATTTTCTCTACCTATCTACTTATCTGCCAAGATTAAATAGTTTGGTCAGATTTTATTCTCTCTCTCTACAACATGAAATTGAAAAATGAATGAGCCAAGTTTATACAATTTGACTCTTCATGAATTGTGGCATAAATGTCAAGTTGCACACAATTTGAATATTACATAAGAGTAAAAGGTAGTGGCATTTAGACTAGAACACTTTCCTGGTCTATTTTTGGGGTTCATTTCTTCTCATTTTTTGACCATTTTATTCTTTTCACCCTTTGATTTTTCTTTTAGGGTATACTCTCTTTACATTTTTTATTTTTATTTTTATTTTTTGACAATATGGAAACCTTTGCAACAAGAAAAGTTATGAACATATTATTGAGCCCATCAAGTCAATCATGAAATATGACACCTATTGGTATAGGAGCATAACATTGGCTCCACTTGGGGATGGATTTCTCTAGTGGAAAGTCAAGAACAACAGGTTAGATGGTCTTCTGAATGATTTTGACTATGCTCTGAAATCTCCTTCTGCTGGTTGCTTTATTGTATGTATGACAGTAATCCTTCTGAAGCTTAGGACCTTCTCTCCAGGCTTCAACTCCAGCAAGTTACTATCCAATCCAAACCGTGACATTACCAAGGATATAGTATTTACATGTTAAAATCAGAATACATTAAAAAGTGGGATCATAGTAATGCTTCAGCATTCGACCATTAACTAGCCCTTCTTCTGTTTTTGTGTCATCCAAGTTTTTGAGATAGTAAGTATTATTCCCTTGTAAAACATGGATAACAAAAGTTCCTTTCCATAGGAAATAAAATTTCCCACGTTTTCCCTTGTCCTCTCTCCTAGAATCCCATCTTAAAACTTTGTCTCCAATGTAGAAATCTTCTACTTTGGTTCTTTTATAAAAAAATTTCTTAAGTTTCTCTTGTACTACTTGGGATCTCTGATATACTTCCTCTCTGGTCTGCTACAAATGGATGGTTTGGTTAATTCTCCTTTGAATCTCATTGGGCTCCACTTGAGCTTCTCGAAGTAGTTTCATCACTGGAACTCCTAAGGATGAAGGAAATACAACCTCCATACCATAGACTAGTTCATAAGGACTAGTTCCAATGGATATCTTTGTAGTGACTCTGTCTGTCCATAGTGCATTAGTAAGTTTCTTGTGCCAATTTTTCTTGTTTTCTTCCAATAATTTTTTAATGATATTAATTAGGCTCTTATTGGAGGACTCAGCTAGACCATTACCTTGAGGGTAATAGGCTGTGGAATGGCCTAAAGTGATATGGTATTTGTTACAGAAACTTATCATTTTCTTGGATTTGAAGGAAACAACATTATCAGTTATGATTTTTTCAGGATAGCCAAATTTAGACAATATATTGGTTTCAAATCCTATAATCACTATGTCATTGGCTTGTCTGAAAGGAATGGCTTCTATCCATTTGGTGAAATAATCTGTGGCAGTGAGAATCCATTTATGTTCGCCAGAAGAGGGAGGATGGATTTCTCCAATGAAGTCTAGGCCCCATTGTTGGAAGGGCTTTTCGATGGAAATTGGTCTCAGGGGTAAAGGTAATAAATAGTTTTCTCTTGCCTTCAAAAATTTGGAATTTATGGCAAGCAGTGACAAATTTCTTTACATCAGAGAACAAGGTTGGCCAGTAAAATCCAGCTCTCAGGATCTTGTCTGCAGTTGCCTTCTAGTAAAGGTGTCCACCACAGTCTCCTGCATGAAATTATTTGAGAACCTTATTAGCTTCTTCTCTTACTAAACAATTCAATAGAATACCTTCATGATTTTTCCAAAAGAGTGCATTATCTAAAATAAAAAACTTAGAAGCTTTCATCTTTAAAAATATTTTCTTTGTTCTGGATAACCCTGGAGGAGCCTGCAGGTTTAACAATACAGAAGTTATATCAGCACACCAAGGTGAATATAAGAAGGCCTGGCTGATTTGTGGAGTCGCCATCTCCTATTCATTATCTAGTTCATTAATGTCTAGGGCTTGACAATTTGTTTCAGTCATGAGTTTAGCCAATCCCTGTCCTTTTATAACCTTTGTAGGTCTTATTTCAATATCATATTCCAATATAGCAACAATCCATTTACCTTGTTTGCTTTCAATTCCATCTTGCGTTAAGATGTCTTTAACAACAACATTTGGTACATAGGCTATTAGATGGGAATACAATATGTAGACTCTAAAGTATTTTATAGCTTTTACCAATGCGAAAGCTTGTTTTTTCATGATTTTGTATTTTAGAGGTGCATCCCTAAGTGCTTTACTAAAAAAGGCTATTGGTTTCTCACATCCTTGATCATCCTTTTGTAGTAAAAGAACAGCTATGGTGTGTTCTAATGCAAATGAAAATATTATGAAGTCTCTATCAAACTTTGGACTTGTAAGGACCAGTGTTCTAGTTAAAGCCATTTTAATTTCTTCAAAAGCTTGATTGGCTTCAACTGTCCAACTAATACTAAAATCCTTTTTCAACATATTATCAAGCAATCTAATTAATTCAGCTAAATTAGATATGAATCTTCTTAAAAAATTGATCTTTCCTAGGAAAGCTTGGAGTTCTTTGACATTTCCAGGGTGGGGTATTTGCAGAATAGCCTCTATTCTAGAAGGATCAATTCTGATGCCTTCTTTAGAGATAATATGGCCTAAGAGCTTGCCTTCCTCTAGACCAAACAAGGAATTCTTAGGATTTAAAGAAATACCATATTTTCTACATTTCAAGAATACTTGTATTAGATGATCCAAGTGTTGCTGATCTGATTTAGAAAAAACAGTCAGGTCATCTAGATATATAACCAGAAAATCATGAATTTCTTTGCAAATGCTTTGTCCATTGCTCTTTGGAAGGTTTCCCCTGCATTTTTAAATCCGAATGGTGTTTTAACATATTTGAATGTACCCCATGGTGTTGTAAAAGAAGTCTTTTCCTGGTCATCAGGATGAACTAGAATCTGGTTATAGCCTGAAAACCCATCCAAGAGTGAAATCCTAGAAGCACCTACCACCCTCTGTAAAATGTGATCCATCTTTGGTAGAGGGTAATTGTCCTTCAGAGAAACTTTATTAATATTCCTTAAATCAACACATAATTTGATTTCTCCATTTTTCTTCCTAGTAGGTACTAAATTAGACACCCACTCTGAAAACCTGATAGGAACAATTATTCCTACTTCATACATTAGTTTGATTTCTTTTCCAATTAAGGGCAGCAATACAGGATTAATTCTTCTAAGTTTCTGCTTGAATGGTTTTTGGTTTTCCTTCAGAGGTATTGTATGTCGAATTATGGAGGTGTCATAAGATTTTAGGTCTTCATAACTCTGGGCAAAAACATCCTGGAACTCTTTCATTAGTTCAACATATTTGATTTTTTGGTCAGGGGGCAAAGATTTAGATAACTTTACTATTTTAGGATCATCCTCAGTTCCCAAATTATAGCCCTCAATATCTACCTTCAAGGGTTCCATCTTAGGTTTCTTTGGAATATCATTGAAATCAAAGAGATATTCCAAAGGAGTTAACCCCTGAGGCAAATGATTGTCCTTTAAATTGATTACTTCAGATTCTCCTTCAATAATTTCATCAATATCCATTTCTTGAAGATCCTGCATTTCCTTTTTGGTAAATTTTGTTGGATGGAGCATTTGAGTTGCACTTTCTGCTGAAATGTCTGTTTCTATCTTGTTTGTTTGATCAAACTCATTGACTATTTCTACATCTATATTAGTGTTACAAAATTCTTCATCTAAG
Source organism: Pinus tabuliformis (assembly GCA_031772625.1). Lineage (NCBI taxonomy): Eukaryota > Viridiplantae > Streptophyta > Pinopsida > Pinales > Pinaceae > Pinus > Pinus tabuliformis. The sequence goes on along the minus strand of CM062816.1, from coordinate 1,822,115,003 downwards.
GTCAAGAAATTGTTAATCTGCTTATCACTATCGAACACTTGCCAGTTCTTTAAATTGTCAGGTATAGCTGGCCTATGTCTAATCTCAGCTGTGAACTGATGATTAGGTTCAAATGGTAATTTGCAGGTGCTGGCAAACATTGCCAGACTATGAGCTTGCAAGTTATGTTTTCTTGGGATTTTGGCAAGCTTAGTTTCCAAAAATGTATTGAGAATCTCTATGACAGTATCTCTGTAATATTTCAGTTTGGGATCATTGGTTGAATACTTCCCTTTAATTAGTTGAACTATTAACTCAGATTCTCCTAAGACAGACACTCTAATTGCTCCTAATCTTTTAATCAATTTAAGACCTAGCAACAGAGCTTCATATTCTACCATATTATTGGTGCACCTAAAGTTTAATCTATAGGCATGGCCTTCAGCATGGTCATTTTCAAGGTTGTGCACCCAAACTCCTACTCCTACTCCTAATTTGTTAACCGAGCCATCAAATTCTAAGTGCCAGAGAGTTTCATGTTCATAATTGGTGTCATGAGTCTCAGGAATTTGTTTAATAGTGAGATATGTTTCTACGCTTTCTTCAGTTTTCTTTTGGGTGTCTGATGTATCATTGTTCTCAGAAATTTCTTGTATTTGAACACTAGATTTTTCACTTGTAATTTCTTTTGGTTCTACTGCTAAAACTTCCAATTCATTTGAGGGATCACATTCAGCATTGTAAAGGATGAAAGAATCCATATCAGAGTGCATTGAGTAGATAGGTAAATTTTGGGGTTTCTCCTTACTACTGACAACGTATTTCATTAAGGTTTCTCTGTACAGTTTCTTCGGTTGACCGAATACTGAAATAGTAGCATAAGACATGTCTAGTTGCAAAGATCCTTAGATCTTTGCACCCCAAGACCTAGACAATAACATGCCATCCTGTGGTGGAATATCAGCTACTACAATATCCATTAATATTTTTTTGGCACGGTATTGGCATAGTGATACACACAAGTCTTTGATTAATCCTAGACATCTGACCCAACTTGAATCAAAAGAAAAAAGGTCCTTATATTGCCTGGTGATGTCTAGGTCCAATTTTTCCATTACAGATTTAGGCATTAAGTTATGAGAGGCACCAGAATCAAACATGGCATTATGAAGTATTTTATCATGTATGTTCAGACTTACATAGAAAGGAGGAACTCCTCCATCTACTGATTTTCCATTCACTTCAGGGCCAAAAATCAATTCAGGCTAGTCATCAAAAACATTTACTGAATCTTCATTAACCAAGATTTTGAGTGACTTGTTGATTTGGCTTCTGTAGACATCATGTTTAGCTAATTCAGACAGTGGAACAACTATTTTTAATTTGCCTACTTCAGCTTCTAGATTAAAAGGTTTTTCAGTTTGAGTTTTTGTATTTCAAATAGCTGGATTCTCTTTATCCTCTATATTTTATATGTTTTTCTCCTTTTCAGGAGTGGGGTTATGAGCTGAAGTTGTTTCCAAATCAACTTCTGTAGGTTCTTCCACGTTTCCTTTGGAGGGAATAGAAGTGGAAAATTGTCTGTTATTTGGTTGATTATCGGATACATCTTCAATAATTGGGTTATTTGGATTAGCATTTGTTTTGGAAAGAATATGTACAGGGGTAGTATTGATCTTACCTTTGTTTGGTTACTTGGGATATTTCTGTCTGTTGGTTTCAGGGACATCTATTGTTCTTCTCCTCAGATTATATTGTTTTTGGACTTCATAAATGGCTGTATCATATCCCTCCATAAAGTCAAATGATTCACCTGACTGAGTTTGGAATTGTTTAAGAACGTAGGCTTCTTGATCCTCTTAGGTTAAGAAAACTTGTTCTCCATTGTTGAGTCCCATCAAATTGATTTGGGTGTCTTCTGTTGGTTCATCAGAAGTTGAGGCTTCAGCATAATTTTCCTAGAATGGGGGCCTAAGGTTTTGATCAGGGCCAGTCTTTCCAGTATTCTGATTTTGGTTTTTCCTGAAATTTGGATTTCTCCCAGTATTGCTTGGTTGACCATCCCAGGGGGATTTTCTCTCGATTGTTTCTACTCTATCTCCAAGCCTATCCATTCCTTTAATAATAGCATCTAATTTCTGCTCAAAGGCCGAAGGTTCTTCTTTCAAAGGTATCCTCCTTTCAGCTCTGGCTCTAGCTCGTTTGGATATTAGGTTGGCTTCAACACTAACAGTTTTGCATCTCTTCTAACGTTCAAGGAGCTCTTTCCCTAAGTTGGTAAGCTATATCAGAATCATATCCTTCAGGGAATTTGATTAATGCCAAATCTAGGGAAGGTCTAAGGTTTCGAGGGATAGCATTGTAAACATTATTGAACCTAGTACAGTAATCTTGTATAGTTTCTTGTGTTCCCCTCATCAAGTTTTCATATTCTGACAAAATATGGAGAGGTTCTTTCTTCTTTTCCCATCTGTTCAAGAATGTCTGATAAAGAGTTTGTAGGTCATTGATACTGTTTGCAGGAAGGGCTCTAAACCATGTTCTAACATCTCCAGTTAAACTTTGAACAAATACCCTCATTCTAACATCATCAGCATCAACCTCATATATCTCAAAATAGTCGGTCATTTTCTTGGTATGTTGTTATGTTGTGTAGGTTCTAGTGCCATCAAAAGGAGTGATTTTGCTTTGATAGTCTTGGGGCACAACCCCTGGATTGGCAGGTAAATGCAAAGGAGTGTATCTATTTTCCATAGCTGGAGGGGTAGATGTGACAGCTGGTTGGGTAGGGATAACAATGGGAATGTGAGTTGTAGATGGAGGGGTGGAAGGGGTAGCTTGGGGTTGAGATGTCTGAGGTGTTGTTGATGAACTTGGAGAGGCTGAAGTGATCACAAAAAGGTTTGATGTTCCTACAGAGGTAAGTTCAGATTGAATGGAATTCTGCAAATGTCTGTCAAGATGTGAAGTGACAATCTCAAGTTGTAAATCTTCGATGAATAAAGGATCATGAACTGTGCGGGCTAATGCAGATTCAGAAAAGGTTACAAATAAAGAAGTCTCAAAATACTCATCAAAGGGTTCCTCCTCAAGGTAAATCCACTTCTCTGGATAGGATGCTGATCTATGTAAAGGCTGTGAACTAGCAGAACTCTCTTGGCTTTCTTGTCTCCTAAGAATCCTAGGAATCAGATTAGGATTTTCAAATACAAGTGGTGGATTTGGATCAGGATTAGCTCTGGTATAATGAATCCTTTCTGAAGCCAGGTTTCTAGGAATGTTTTTAGGTTTTTCTCTAAATAGGTTGGGAAAAACAACTTCTTACAGTCTCTTTAAGAAGCTTTAGATATGGGATTTGAACTCTCTTAAAGGCTTATTTGATAATGAGGAACTGATCAAGTATTTGAAACTAAATGTCCAATCTATAAACTATACCAGAGATAGATTGAAGCAACATTCATTTACTTCTGCAATTGCAAAGCAAGAGCATTTCAAAGGCTACCTGGCTAACTTCAGGCTCCATCTGTAGCTTATAAAGTAAACAATAGTAACAAACAAATTGTTCAGGTCCCCAATGGAGTCGCCACTATGTTATCACTCAGATTTTCCCAGAAGTTGTAAGAAGGGGAAAGGGGTTCGAGGTAACCACAAACAAATCTTTTAGATATAGAATCTAGCCAATATATATCCAGAGAGGGCTCTCTCTTTATAATTTAGCTTTGTTTTGAAAAGGTTTTAGGTTAGTTGTGAAGTTTGGGAGTTTTGTTTGAGTTTGGGCAGTGAGATTCAGTAGCAAAGGGGTAAAACTGAGTAGCTTAGTCCATTGGTCTGATAGAGTCAAAGAAGCTGGCTTAACTAGACTTGGTTTCTTAACAAAGGATGGTTTCACAGAGCAAGGTAGTCAAACAGGGAGCAATTAAAAACTTAAAGATGGGATGGGCTTAAAGGGTTAAAGGGCAACTAAGAATCTTTTAACATGCTTTAAGAGAGTAGAACATGACTAACCACCAATAAAGAGAAATTAAGAATTCTTTACTAAATGATTAAGATGAATAAACTAGGAAACAGGAGCAATTAAGAATTCACTGTTTATACTAGTTCAGAAGAAAACATAGAGAATAATGATGATTGAAAACAGAGTGCATTTAAGCATATTCTGAGTTAGTCTTTTTCGTTCTTCATTCGGATGTGAAACATAAATGATATTATAAACAAGGAAAACTTTAAAACACAAGGTATAGATGACTTATTGATCCGGTGTTTGATTCAAGAATTCTGAGAAAAGTCCTTAGCTTCAATTCTTCGTCTAGCAAGCCACACAAAAGCTAGTCCAACAACACTTTTATTCCAAAATAGTCAATGTTACAGCAATGTCTAAGAATCCACCCCCAATACTCCAATTGAGGGGGTATTTATACAAAAATATTTACAAAAAATATCTCATAATAGACTGAGATATATTCTAGTGATGACTAATTTTTTTCTACAGAAAAATAGAGACACTTAGTCTCGAAGATAGGAGAAAGGTAAACCGATGTTGTGCTGTTCCTTTTCTCGCTAAATGTGCTGGAGGCAGGCCCTTTTATTTGGCTTGCTGCTGTCCTCTTTAGTAACTCTGTGCTGGCTGCCCTGTTTTGACTGATACTCTTTACCTGTTCTGATACACTTCGACCTGTTTGCCCTTTGTTCATCTCTGTTCACCTTTATTTATCTTACCACAGTAAATAGCCCAAAATTTACATTTTACTGAGGATAAATTTACAAAATTTCCAACATGTCTTCCCACCATTTTTGCTTTGGAAATCTGTGTTTCTGAAGTTTCCTCAGAGTCTCATCAGTTTCTGTATATCTGAAAAATTAGGCTGGATTTGGAACAAGTTCTTTACCTCATGCTCAATATAGAATAAGTTCTCTGAGTTGTCATAGAGAACTCGGCTTGTGGTGAGTGCTTTTATTCTTGATGCACTTGTTGATGAACTAGCTTGATCTCTAGCATACTTATTCAATTTATCTACATAATCAATGTGCTTCATTAACCTGCTATTAATGACCAAAGGACTTGGTAACCCTTTATCTTGAAAAATGGTGAACTTCTCCATAAAAGAATTGATTTCTACCTGCATATCCTGACATCTTCTCTCTAGATTCTGCATTAAAGTCCTCTTGGTTAGCACCCTTTTGATTTCCAGAATGGTGTCTGTTCTGTCTGGGATGCCAAGTTCTTCCAGTCGTTCCTTATTTCTGGTATTCAAAAATTGTATAAGCCGGTTGGCTTGTTCAGGCATCTATCCTAACTGTGCTTTTGTCTGTTGAATTGCTCCATGTGCTGCTTTCACTAAGTCCATCTGCTCATAGATCACTTGGATGGATGGCCAAACATCATTTATGGATTGAATGATGTTGGTCCACAGGATTTTCTTGATCTCTGCGAGAGGCTTGACAAAAGTGAGATCCTTTTATAATGCTTTAATCTTATTCTCTAATTCTTTAATCTCCCTTGTGTTTTCTGCAACACTTATTTTGGAGGCATCATACTTCTTTTCTATCTTAGCCGATTGTTCTTTTGCCTGTTTTAACTCTAAAATTTGTAGTTTCATTTCTTCCATGGCCTTTATTAATTCTTCTGTGCCTAAATTAGCACTTATGCCTGGTGCTGTTCCTATTGTTGATGTACCTGTAATCACCTCTGTTGTGGCTGCTGGGATGTTTGGAGCTAATGTTGTTCCAAGCGTAGAAAGGACTACTGTTGAGACTATGGGAATTACCTCAGAAGGCTAAGAGGTTGACTCTCCCTGCCTGTCCTTTAGTACCTTTTCTAATGCTTGCTCTGTATCATTTAATCTTTCATTAAGTTTTAGTAGAAGATCCATCATCTCTTCATTAGATTTTTGTTTCACAAGCTCAACAATCTGTGGGTGCCATTAGCTCTGCTACAGTTTACAAGTTTTGATGGTTTAAGTAAGGTCAGAAAGTGCTGGTTTGCATTGCAGAGGAGTTGTAGCTGTTTATTCTATCCTTCTCCCTCATTTACATTATTCCCTTATAGCTCCCACCACCTCCGCTTCCTCCTTACCTTTAAACCCTCCTTATTCTCTTAAAACCCCTTTATCCTGTTTTGCTTTCAAAACCCTGCATAAACCTTTGAAGCGGCTGTGGAGTGCTTTTGTGTTATAATTCTATGTTAATCCCTTTAAACCCTTTCCCCGCGTGTTCTTTGTTTAAACTTTATAAACCCCGCATAACCTTATAAACCCTGGCACTATAGGCCAAACCCTTTTTAACCCGCGCATATAATAAAAATTATTACACGCTGTCACCGTACCTATCACATCACCCGAAACATATGTATTAACCTGTCGACCGTCTGATTCCCTGCTTGATGATCCAACGATTTTTGCAAACCCCGCTCCGCCAACCCGCTCGTTCGTTAGCTCGTGGGGAAAGTGGTTTCCTCGCCATCACATCTGCCACATGCCTTAATCTTATTGCATCGCACTGCCTTGGACGTATACCATCTTTGCCCAAAGAGCAGTGCGGGGAAACCATTTACCGCCATCCAGTACGATCTCCGCCCACTAACTTTCTTGCATCTTCGTCGCCCATCAACCGTTGGATTGGCCCAACCATGATCCGACGGTCCACATTCTTTTCATACATATGTCTCCCGATAGCATCCATATGCCGATTTCTGCTGTCCGATTTGTTAAGATCCATGGCTAATATTTAATCGCACTCCTGTTGTTCCCTATGCTGCTCGCCAAGTGATCTAAGCCATCCATCTGAGATTTTTAACGGATGATATTCATTCACAGGTTATCGTCCATTTTCGAGCATTTTTCATGATTTGAGCCTGTTTTGTGTGCACGAAGAAGGAAGAGAACGATCCAGTGACCTGCGCATTCAAATCCTTAGCTACCTACATTCAAGAACAGCATGGACAAGGACGAGAAAGTACTACCTCGAGCAGTGGAATTCATTCACCTGTTTAAGGAGTACACCAAAGTACTAGAGAATGTCAAATTTGTTAATTCAAAATAGTCAGAATGTATCAGAAAACCCATATCTAACTGTAAATGCGGTTGGTGGTCCATTAAGACACCTCCACGCATGACATAGCGGAGATTTTTGTAAATAGATTCTATATATACCTAGAAACACAAGGTAATGACGTTGATGAGTGTTATTCTGTTGCAAGCTTCAACTTCTGGAGACTGTAACTACTTTGTAACCTGCAGCATCTGGTCTGCATTTCTAGCTAATACATGCTTTTTTTGCTGTTAATTGCTCACTTCCACTTCTTCTTCTTGTTCCAGGTTGTGCCTGTTTTGTAGTTGTTCACGTGCTGTTAATGTTTAGAATTAGAGGGGCTATCATCCCACCTCTGTGTTAGGATTTAGCATGCATCATTGAATTTGTTTGCAGGTTTCTATTGTTTTAATGCCAGAGAGTTGTCATCTCATCTATGTATTAGAGAATAGATTTATAGACCTTTAAACTAGTTGCAACTGGCCATCACAGGGTCCTATGCATCTGCTGGTGTGGTCAGTCTTCTCCATTATCACCTTATCCTCAAGCTGTGAGTAATTGGTGGTTAAAAGCCTTATAGACTGGGGGTGTTCACCCATGTCTTGGGTCAATCATGGTAGAAGTGGTTATCTAGCTTGAATATGCAGCATTTCTTCATTCATCCACCAATTTTCCAACATTTAGTTGAGTTTGTAATGTTCCCGAGCATCACTGATATACAACCTAGGTGAGTTTCTTGGGGTGATAACATTAATTGGCGTCGTTGCTGGGGAGAGGAGAATCGAAGTTCAGCTTCCGTGGGAGAATGGCATAGCTTCAAGCTTTGATGACATACAAGGTTTGAACACAGTTTTCGGTTGTAGTCATCTGTCTGGCGACTCCATTAGAGGAAGACCATCATTTGGCAACTCGACATTGAAGTTCTGGCTCAGTTTGTGAGACATACTAGAAGAAATCCTCAGAAATTACCAGCTGAACCAATGCCTGAACCTGAGAGGACTGCTATATCGAAGAAATCTTCACAGAAAGGGGCATCAAGATCAGGTAAGCCTAAGAAATCTAATTCGTCTCTGAAAGATAAAGTTATTGCTGAAGAATTGCAATTTGAAGATTTAGAGGACAACATTGCTAATAGGGAAAAAATTTCAGAGATAAGTTCAGCCCCTTCTTCAGTTTGTTCCCCTTTGAATCTCAGTCCAAAGAAAGCTTCCCATTGAGTCCAAAACATCCTTTTTCCTCTGCAATCCGTCACATTACTCCCTACCATTCAATATGCTAGTATTCTTCCAAATATTACAATCATGGCAGGACAGCAAGCACCTACGAGGATTGAAAGAATTGTAGCTGCCAGTATGGACCATTGGTATTACCTGTGCCTTTAAATCCTATGCCTGTGGGAGAATATCAAAAGTATATGCCTAAATTCACTGGAACAGAGGGAGTAACAACAGAAGAACATCTTGAAGCTTTTTATAGTTATGCTGATAATTTAGATATAAGTGAAAATGATCTATGGATGAGAGTTTTTGTCCAAAGCCTTGATGGAGAGGCTAGGAAGTGGTTTAGAGAATTACCCCAGAGATCCATAACAGATATTGAAGCATTAGATGATGCATTTTTGAAGCAATGGGGAGATAAATACGACTTGTTGTATTATCATACTGAGTTTGGTAATCTGAAGAGGGAAAATTGGGAGTCAATACCTGATTTAAATAAAAGGTTTAATCGAATGTATAGTAAGATTCCTGCTGAGGTAAAGCCTACCCCCACATTTGCCAAACTCACTTATGCCAATGCTTTTAACTCTGATTTCTGCTTGTTGGTGAGAGAAAGGAGATGTGCTACACTGGCAGACATGCAGGATGCAGCCTTAGAAGTAGAATTTAATATCATGGCTGCAGAGAAACTAAAAGGTCAAGCGGACAGAAGGAGACAAAGAAATTAGGCATCTATTTCTTCTGCATCATCTTTAGAGACTAAATTAGATAAAATAACCAAGATGATATGGTCATTGGCTGCTGAAATTTCTAAGCTAAAGGTTGAGTAGAATTCAGGGAAAACAAGGCAGCAAAACACATTTTCTCCAAGAAACCCCAATCCATTCAAGAGAGCAAATGAGCAGTTACAAATCATGCAGACGGGTGAAGAAACAAAAGAAGATCAGAAAGTTAAAGCTCCTTTCCAAAATGTAATCATGGATGAGGAACAATTTGAGGAAGATGAGGATGAAATTCACTGCATGGAACATAAAGGAAATGTTGCGTTTTTTACATTCGCTGAGTATGAAGAATCATTGCTGCAAGAACAAAATAGTCAGGAGTGGGACATAGGAGTTGTTCTACAAACCGGTGACCAGCAGAGTTATAATTTGAGATCCAATGCAAAAAATGCCAAAGAGAATCCTGCCCATAGAGCTGCTGTTCAAACAAAATCTCAGAATGTCAAACAAAAAAGACCAACAGCGGATCCAGTCATCTTCAAAGCTCTAGTTCAAGAGGTAAAAATTTCTGATAGATAATCTTCTTCTTTCAGCTTTGAGTCAGAAGTTTAGAAATTGAAAATATCTGTGCCTCTAGTTGAGTTGGTGAAGAGTGAAGTGTTTAGAAAACCTATCCTTGAAGCCCTTGAGGTAGAAACCAAGCAAACCTCCAATGACTCTGTCAATTTGCAAGATGACAAACCTGCTATTGTGCTCATCCCCATGGTTGAACCTGCTAATAATAATTCTCCATCCTTTTATGTCTCGTTGACCATTCATGATAAAATCTTCCACAATTGCCTACTAGATACAGGGGCTAGCCACAATTTGATGCCGAAAGCTGTCATGGAGGAGTTAGGGCTTGATATCACTAGATCCTATCATGATTTATTTTCTTTTGATTCAAGGAAGGTCAAATGTCTTGGATTGATTAAGGATCTGGCCATTACCTTAACTCAGCTGCCCATGAAGAGTATGATGATGGATATTGTGGTAGCAGATGTCCCTCCTAAGTTTGGCATGTTGTTGTCTAGAGGGTGGATCAAGAGACTAGGTGGGACATTACAGAATGATCTTTCTTATTCTATTGTCCCAATTTTTAGAGGAGAAAGCAAGAGGTTATATAGAGAAGCACAGTTGGCATATATCATCAATGATGAGAAGAGTCCTACAAATCATCCAATATATGCAATGGACACTGATTTCGGAGCATGCATTGTCCAAATGGAAGAATCTCAGAAGGCCATAATGCAGATCAAGAAACCAACAATTCAGGCCAAAGAGGAGCAAGGAAGTCAGATTTGGGAGATGTTCTTTGATGGAGCGTGTTCCAAGGAGACTGCAGGAGCAGGGGTGGTGCTAGTTTCTCCACAACAAGAAAGAACTCAGCTGTCTTTCAAGCTGGTTTCTCAAGTGACAAACAATATAGCAGAATATGAAGCACTGTTGTTGGGCCTTAACGCAGCAAAAGACAGAGGAGTCAAGAATTTCAAGGTGTTTGGAGATGCTGATTTGATCATTCAGCAAGTTAATAAAACATTTCAGGCTAAGCACCCAAGGTTGAAGGCATACAGAGATGAGGTATGGAGAATCAGAGACTGCTTTGATTTTTTCTATATTTCATATATTCCTAGAAGTCAAAATCAGCTTGCTAATTCCCTTGTTGTTTCTACAAGTCTATTCATTACTCCCATGCTTCCCAGATTAGTTTATGAAGTCCAAATGAAGTACAAACCGTCCTTGCCTGGCAATGTCCACCATTGGAAAGTTTTTGATGATGATAATGTTCAAAAGGTTCTTGCAAGTCATTGATGAATTTTCTAAGATGCAAATTGACCAAGAAAATGAAGCCTTGTTAGAAAATCACTAGTCCCAGCTTAGAAATAAAATTGGTAAAAACAACATTATCCAGCTTCCTAGTAACTATATTCCTAAGGGCCTAATTCCTCTTGAAAGACTATTTGACCAGAATGATGTGCCTTACAAGGCTGCCCAAAAAGAAGACCAATCTACAGTCTGTGGGCATGATATAGGAAGTCCAGGTCAGCCTAGGTATGTGAAGTTGTCCACTCATTTGTCTGCTGATCAAAGTGCTGAGTACGGCAATTTAATGAGGCAATTTGCTGATGTGTTTGCCTGGGAATATAGTGATCTGAAAACATATGACACGAACATAATTCAGCATAAAATCCCTCTGGAAAAAGACACTACCATTCAAACAGAAGCCAAGACCAATAAATCCCATGCTTCTTCCACTGATTGAAAAGGAGATTAAAAAATTACTGCCTGCCAAGATCATTATTCCTCTCAGATATTCAAAGTGGGTGGCCAATTTGGTGGTGGTGAGGAAGAAGAGTGGAGAAATTAGACTGTGTGTTGATTTCAGAAATCTAGACAAATGTTCCAAGAAAGACAACTATCCTCTTCCAAAGATGGAGCATTTGTTGCAGAAGGTCTCAGGAGCTAAAGTGATGTCATTTTTGGATCGATTTTCAAGCTTTAATCAGATTGTTGTGCACCCAGATGATCAAGAAAAGACTGCATTCACCACTCCTTGGGGCACTTTTATGTATGCTAAAATGCCATTTGGATTGATGAATCCTGGAGCCACCTTTCAGAGAGCTATGGATATAGCATTTGTGGGAGAGAAGGGAAAATTTGTGCTTATCTACCTTGATGACATAACAGTTTACTCTAGCAGCCATCAAAATAATTTACAGCATCTAAGAATACTGTTTTTGAAGTGTAGAAGGTTTGGAATATCAGTCAATCCCAAAAAATATCAATTTGCTTTAAATGAAGGCAAGCTGTTAGGACATATTGCGTCTGCTGCAGGTGTTCAGATTGACCCAGAAAGAGTCAAAACAATACAGTCTTTGTCTGTCCCAAGATCAAAGAAGGATATCCAGTCCTTTTTGGGTAAAATAAATTTTGTAAGGAGGTTCATTCCAAATTTTGCAAAATTGGTTAAGCATATGACCTCCATGTTGAAGAAAGAAGCAGAGGTAAGATGGACTGATACAACAAGGAAATATTTTGAGTCAATTAAGAAAGCTATTATGGAGGCTCCTACATTAATAAGCCCAGATTACAACAAGGAGTTTCATATTTTCTCATTTGCCTTCGAAGACACCCTTGCAGCAGTTTTATTGCAACAAGATGAAGAAGGTTCAGAACATCCAGTCGCAGTTTTCAGCAAGAACTTGAGGGATGCTAAACTGAGGTATGATATTATAGAAAAACAGGCATATGCTCTTATTAAATCCTTAAAGGCTTTCAGAGTTTATATCTTGCATTAAAAAATAATTGCATATGTTCCCTCTGCTGCAATAAAAGATGTCCTAATTCAAACTGATCTTAATGGAAGAAGGGCAACGTGGATTGCTAAACTGATAGAATTTAATATAGAGCTGAAGCCCACCAAGCTGGTCAGAGGTCAGGGTCTTGCCAAGTTATTGGCTAAAGAAAATTGCAGGTCTTTAGACATTGATTTCCTATGCACGATTGCATAAAATGGTCAGGGAGAAGAAGAGGAAACAACTGAAACAGAAAGAAAACAGTCAGTGGCCGAGAATCTAGATTCATGTAACTGGTATGCTGAAATAATTAATTTCTTGTTGAAGCTAGAAATCTCTTCAGAATTTACTCAAAGTCAGGCCAGAAATTTAAAACTTAGAGCAGCAAAGTATTGCATTATGGAGAATTTGCTCTACTAGAGGGATCCATCTGGAGTATTTTTAAGGTGTCTGGACAAAGAACAATCAGAAGAAGCTATGCAGCAATTTCATTCCAGCATGTGTGGAGGGCACCATTATTGGAAAACTACAACCCACAAAATTTTCAGAGATGGGTACTATTGGCCCACTTTATTTTCTGATGTATTTATTTTTGTTAAATCTTGTGACAGGTGCCAAAGATTTGAAGGAAAACAACAGTTGAAATCCCTGCCCCTAAAACCAATTCAGGTAAAAGGACCCTTTCAGCAGTGGGGTTTGGATTTCATTGGAGAAATTAATCCACATTCCAGTGGCCAACATAGATGGATATTAGTAGCCACTGATTATTTCACTACGTGGATTGAAGCAGTCCCTACAAGGAGGGCTAATCATAATGTGGTCATCAAGTTTTTAACAGAGAATATCTTCAGCAGATTTGGTTGTCCACATAAACTAATCATAGAGAATGCAACAGCCTTTAGGGCAAAAGAGTTGGTGGAAATATGTGATTCAATGGGTATTAAACTTGTTCATTCCACCTCATATTATCCTCAAGGAAATGGTCTAGTAGAATCCTCTAATAAAAGTGTAATCATGATAATTAAAAAGTTGTTAGAGGATAATAAAAAGAATTGGGATTCAAAGCTCAAGTATGCACTGTGGGCTGACAGAGTGACCATTAAGAAATCCACATGCAATTCTCTTTTCAAGCTAGTTTATGGCACTAATGCTGTATTCCCAATTCAACTAATTCTCCCTATGGAAAAATTCCTTCAAGAAGAGTAAGATGAGAAAGAAGACATGGCAAAGAGGATCACTAATCTAGTAAAAATACATCAGATTAGAGAATAGCTGGTTAAAAAGGCTGCAGCACATCAACAAGAGATTAAAGAAGTCTTTGACAAGAAGGCAAAAAAAATAATTTTCAGGTTGGTGACTTGGTTTTGAAATGGGATGCACTAAAGGAGAAGAAAGACAATCATGGGAAATTTGATGCTTTATGGATAGGGCCTTTCATCATTTCACAGGTTCAAGGGAGCAACACCTTCATACTAAAAAGTATGGGAGGAGAGACAGTTTTTGATGGCCCAGTTAATGGGTGGTTTTTCAAAGTTTATGTTATTTAAGGTATTTGGGCCTTCAAGGATGTAAATAATTTGTTTTTATCAGTTTGTGCAGGAAAAATAGACTCCATGCCCAATGGAACACTAGGAATTTTGCCTAATTTGCTTTCAGCTGGAAAGGCATTGGTCTGTAGGTTCTTGAGACCCGACAGGGAGGATCTCATCCCCAGAAGGAGCCAGTGGTAGCTCTGCTACAGTTTACAAGTTTTGACGGTTTAAGTCAGGTCACACAGTGCTGGTTTGGGTTGTAGAGGAGTTGTAGCTATTTATTCTATCCTTCTCCTTCATTTACATTATTCCCTTATAGCTCCCTTCACCTCCGCTTCCTCCTTACCTTTAAACCCTCCTTATTCTCTTAAAACCCCTTTATCCTGTTTTGGTTTCAAAACCCCGCATAAACCTTTGAAGCGGCTGTGGAGCACTTTTGTGTTATAATTATATGTTAATCCCTTTAAAACCTTTCCCTGTGTGTTCTTTATTTAAACTTTATAAACCCCCCATAACCTTATAAACCCCGGCACTATAGGCAAAACCCCTTTTACCTGCGCATATAATAAAAAATATTACACGCTATCACCATACCTGTCACATCACTCGAAACATATGTATTAACCTGTCGACCGTCTGATTCCTCGTTTGATGATCCAACGGTTTTCACAAACCCCGCTCTGCCGACCCGCTCGTTCGTTAGCTCGCGGGGAAAGTGGTTTCCCCACCATCACATCTACCACATGCGTTAATCTTATTGCATCGCATTGCCTTGTATGTATACCATCTTTGCCCGAAGAGTGGTGCGGGGAAACCATTTACCACCATCCAGTACGGTCCATGCCCGCTAACTTTCTTGCATCTTCGCCACCCGTCAACCATTGGATTGGCCCAACCATGATCCGATGGTCCACGTTCTTTCATACATATGTCTCCCGATAGCATCCATATGTCGATTTTCATCATCTGATTTGTTAAGATCCATGGCTAATATCTAATCGCGCTCCTATTGTTCCGTACGCTGCTTGCCAAGTGATCTGGGCTGTCAATCTGAGCTTTTTAATGGATGATATTCATTCACAGGTTATCATCCATTTTCGGGCATTTTTCATGATTTGAGCCTATTTTGTGTGCACGAAGAAGGAAGAGAACGATCCAGTGACATGCGCATTCAAATCCTCAACTACCTGCATTCAAGAACAGTACGGACAAGGATGAGAAAGTACTACCTCGAGCAGTGGAATTCATTCACCTGTTTAAGGAGTACACCAAAGTACCAGAGAATGTCAAATTTTTTAATTAAAACAGTCAGAATAGACCATTTCCCTAGTTTGCTTGTGAAGTTCAATTTGGTCCATAGTGTTAGAGTCGGTCCTTACAGCCCTCCGTCGGAGATCTTTTCGCTTTTGCATACCATTTTTGTTGGAAATAATACTGAGAGGGGGGGGGGGTGAATCAGTATTATCAGAACTATAAAACTTTTTCAATGCTCAGAAACATATACGCTACTTCAGTTAAGTGAACCCGCGTGTACACGCTACTGTGTCTAAAGAAACTTGCGTATATCCAGAAATCTTATGATTCAGTTAGCTTAGTCTTTAGTAAATACATCAGATCATTATTAAGCATATTAACAGTAACCAGGTGCAGAATAACAGAACAGAGCATCACACAAGAGCCACACACATGAACACAAAGATATAAGGTGGAAACCCAATGTGGGTGAAAACCACCTGCTGCAAGTCATCTCAATCTTCTTCTTAATAAGAAAATCCTTTTACAATATTTGTACTGGTGCAGTCTTATACCAGTACGGGAGCTACAACCCCCTTTGCTCTTGTACTAGCCGATCCATTTACTAGTATGCAGGCTACTACCTGCTATAATGCTCCAAAGATCTCCCTTAGCTTTTGTACTAGCTTAGATACTAGTACGTAGGTGCCTGCCTACAATCTTCTCTCCTCCAGGTACCACGTTTCATCAATTTTCAGACTGGATACACTGAAGCACAACACATAATCTGTAAGGCCACTTTTCATCCAATTTTCATACTGGACCCATAACTATCATTGAAGCTCAAAACAATCATCAAACTCAGAATCACTGAAACCCTGTTAACAACCGTCACCAGAACACAGAGCAGAGACAGAACTCTGTAATAACCATCAGATCCATCTGCAACTTCAAATATCAAGCTTTACAATGTATACGCTACTTCGATGAATCAAACCCGCGTGTATACGCGCTTTTGCCAAAGACAACCCGCGTACAGATCTAAAAATAATTTCTCATAACTTGCAGCTGTACCAGACATCAGTCATACTCATAACACTTATAGAACAATACATGCGTCAGTATGTAGATCTAGAATAAGCATCATAAAGATGGTTCATTTCAAACCATTTGACCCCGATCTCTCCTTAGATCTAGTTCTCCATCAACCGGTGAGATCTCTCCTTAGCTCAGATCAAGCAATGCATCATCAACCCATAACCCTGCATACTGGATCTAATGCTTCATCAGATATTCAAGACATTTCAGATCCATTTGCCTAATGATTTCCTTCTCCTTATATAGCCTTAGGCCTTGTTCAATACCAAGGGCCACAACCATAGAAATCCAATACCATCAACTTCAAAACTAGGGATCAACACGTCCGTCGAGACACCAAGGTCCAAAACCATAGGCACAACTTCCAAGGAATAACCGCCGTGGACCAAACATAAGTTTTCCATATACACGCTCTTTTGCTGAAGCCAACCTGCTTGTATACGCGACTTGGTATATATCAAACCTGCGTATACGCGACTTGGTATATAGTGAACCTGCTTGTATACGCTACTTGGGATATAGTGAACTAGCGTGTATATATTTTTCTTCATACTTGTAGACTGATCATCAATTCCTTGCTGCTGACCTTCTGCACTATGATTTGTCATCAGTGTGGTTTGCCATCAAGGACAACACTTATCTCATAATGCCAACAATCTCCCCCTTTGGACTTGATGGCAAAGCTAACTTGTCACACTTAGAACTATCATCTGATTCCTTTGAGTTGTCCTCCATCAGTCACATCTGATATCTCTTCTGAAGATTCATCCAGTTATACATAAGTGAGATATTCTTCTATGAGAGGGTTGCCATCAAGTACAACACATGCATCATAATGCCAACAATCTCCCCCTTTGGACTTGATGGCAACAAACAACACCAAATCACTCTCCCCCTTTGACATCAAGGGCAAAGGGTGGACCAAGATGTTCTCTTCTTTTGCTGAACATTTCGCTGTCCATACTCCCCCTGAGTATCTGTTAAAAATCTCTGAATAATCTCCCCCTTTGTATATGCCAAGGTGTACCCATCTGTCCATGCTTCCTCTGAGTGCATGCTGAATCTCTGTACCGCTGAAGTGTGCTGTTCATGCTCTTCCTGACTGTAGGCAAGATCTACAAAAGATGTTCTTCAAGAAGAACATGACTCTATACATCATAAAAGACCTTCCTATCACCAAAGACTCATACATACATCCATCTCTCAACTAAGTGAGGATATACAAACATTAACTCATCCACCCAACCAAGTGGGGATACATCAAAAGTTTACATATGACAACCAATCATATTGCATCAATCATCCCAGGCATAGTGGGGAAACCAAAATAGGCCGTTACATGACCTTGACATCATAAAAGATATATCACAAAAGAGATACATGACATAGAGACAAGAGATCTAGACTAAGACTTATGAAAGTCACCAATAATTGCCAGCATCTTGTCAATCACCATTCAGATCAGCAACCAAGAGATCCTTTTGTTCTCCCTCTGGCTTTGTTTCACTTGAAATCAACAACAACTTGTGAACTAGAACCAAAGGCTTCTAAGATAATGCCAACAATGCATCATTTGAAGATTATCTGCTCCCCCTGAACCTGTGCCAGATGGTCTCTGTCAGACCCATATCAGACTTTCTGCAACCAACATCTGTTCCTGCTGATTTCCTTCAAAATTCCATATACGCGTCTGTATCCACATAAACAGGCGTATATACGCGGATAGTCCTTATCCAACTCGCGTATACTAATTTCCATATCAGCAACCTGTAAATGTCCTGTAGAGAATAAGTCATCAACCTATAACAAGGTATGTCTGCATCAATTCATCCCTTTGAACAGGATTCAGAGTCATTCACATGTGTGAAACCACCATAGCCATTTCATCAAGCTCTACATGATCCAAGTATCAATACTTGGGAACATCTGCATCAACATATGTAAGTATCAACCTATCATCATATAGATATGAACTCATCATCATGTCTCCAACAAAGCAACTTTGAGTAGTCATCCATGTATCAGCACTATGTATCTTGAGCTCAAGCTCATTTGAAGCAACAATCCTTATCCACAAGAGTGCCTGCATCATAACTGTATGATCTTTATGTATATCACAACAGCAGTATATAAGTGACTCATCATCAAATGAGGAAGATGTGTATTCAAGCTTTGTACTTCTCCTTGTCCTTATGAAGTTCACCATGTAAGCACCATATATGCATCATCAAGAAATCAACCATAAATCAGATCTGATCATTAACTATGTAACCCCAAGAGTCATATGAGAGTTTATCATCATAGCAAGATATATCATTTAGCCATATAAGAATCATCACCAAGGATTATTAACCATAATGCCAACAATGAATTACTAAAGGCATATGCTCCCCCTCAACCAGTGCCATCTGTTAGATCTGATCATGCATATATCAGCAATAAGCATCAAAACATCATCATCCTCGAGTTAGGATCAAAAACACTTCTAGACATCATACAAGTAACAAAACATTTCCACACATCCTCAGCAGACTGTAACCAATAGAGCAAATAACAGACTGAATCATATCAGATCCTTTTTCTGATCCTGTCCCCACTGCTTTTCCTCAGATTGACATATACGCGACTTTGCAGTGTCTAACTCGCGTATGTACACGACTTCCCTTTAAGGAACTTGCGTATGAGATTCAGAACACTGAAGTTTTATACTTTCGGCTCCCCCTGAGTCTGATATGTCTGTGCTGTGCTGTGTCTCAGTACATCGTGCTGACTGTACTTCCTTCTTCCTCCATATCTTCAAGTGTGATGAGGTTTTCTTCTTTTGGTGTGATGTCCATCCTTTGTTCCTGCATTCCTTTGCTATATGTCCAAGCTTGTTACATGCATAACATCTTACATGTTTCATATTCCTCCTGTAGCAATCAGCAGCTTTGTGACCAAACATATTGCAAGAAAAACAATATCCATTAAAGTACCTTGAATGTGATGATCTTTCTACATGATGGTCTTGAACCCTTCTTCTTCCACATCTAGCTGCAACATGTCCAAGATTATGACATACATAACATTCAACATTATTCATAGGAGGAGTAAAAGATTTTCTTTGAGGAGTCTTTTTCCTTGATTGTTGATGGGGTTGACCTTTCATCTCCTTGTTGATCATTTTAGTTTTCTCTTTAGAGTTCCTTGCCTCACCTTGTGAGCTAGATTCACCTTTAACAGATTCATGAAAACCAAGACCAGTCTTGATAGCAGGAGACCTTTGACTACTAAGAATATCATCCAAGGCTTTAGTACTATCTTGAAATCTCAAAAGTTTATCCTTTTCTTCTAATTTACCTTTCAAGACATTTACCTCAACTTGAAGTTGTTCCTCCTTTTCCAGACATTGCTTCTTCATGTCTTCTCCATCTTTCCTTCCTTCTTCCAACTGATGCCTTAGTTTGAGAATCTCCTTTTCTTGTTCTTCATTCAGATCCTGCTGCATTTGACGAACTCGGAAGGCACATTCTAGTTGAGATTTTAAGCTGGTGACTTCGTTTTCTTGTTTTGCAATAGCTTGGAGTAGATCTGTATTCTGCTTCTTTGATTCTTCAAGATCTCCTTTTAGTGAGGGGATTGTAGCTTCAAGATTTTCATAGTAGCTGGATCTATCTTTGAGTTTCTTGATGGTTGTGCTTCTTTCGCTGACTTCTTTTCTTAATGATGTCACTTCATGCTGCAATTTTTGACATTGGTCTTCCTTGTCCTTGAGTAGCTTTCTTACCTTGTTTCCTTCTTCTAGTTGGGCCTTTAGTTTGGTAACTTCTTCTTTGAAAGCACATTCCCTTTTGTTCAATAGATCTTGTTGATCTTTAACTTTGTCTGCAAGCCTTCTAAATATTGCCTCTATTTGACACTTTTCTTGCTCACCCATACAAGCATGTTCAGTAGTTTCACTATCACTTCCATCTCTTTCACAAGGAAATATAGCTGGAACATCAGAGGATAACACATTCATACCTGATAATGATTCTGAATCTGATTCTGAATCTGAAGAGCTTCTTATACCTAATCCCCAATCGACTCTCCCACTGTCATAGATCTTCTGAGATGTCTTCTTCTTCTTATGAGCTTTCTTCTTAAGCTTCTTTCCCATTGTTCCACGGATCTCCTTTAAGCGATCAAGCTTCTATTAAAGGACCTTCTCTGATACCAATTGTTGGAAATAATACTGAGAGGGGGGGGGGGTGAATCAGTATTATCAGAACTATAAAACTTTTTCAATGCTCAGAAACATATACGCTACTTCAGTTAAGTGAACCCGCGTGTACACGTTACTGTGTCTAAAGAAACTTGCGTATATCCAAAAATCTTATGATTCAGTTAGCTTAGTCTTTAGTAAGTACATCAGATCATTATTAAGCATATTAACAGTAACCAGGTGCAGAATAACAGAATAGAGCATCACACAAGAGCCACACACATGAACACAAAGATATAAGGTGGAAACCCAATGTGGGTGAAAACCACCTGCTGCAAGTCATCTCAATCTTCTTCTTAATAAGAAAATCCTTTTACAATATTTGTACTGGTGCAGTCTTATACCAGTACGGGAGCTACAACCCCCTTTGCTCTTGTACTAGCCGATCCATTTACTAGTACGCAGGCTACTACCTGCTATAATGCTCCAAAGATCTCCCTTAGCTTTTGTACTAGCTTAGATACTAGTACGTAGGTGCTTGCCTACAATCTTCTCTCCTCCAGGTACCACGTTTCATCAATTTTCAGACTGGATACACTGAAGCACAACACATAATCTGTAAGGCCACTTTTCATCCAATTTTCATACTGGACCCATAACTATCATTGAAGCTCAAAACAATCCTCAAACTCTGAATCACTGAAACCCTGTTAACAACCATCACCAGAACACAGAGCAGAGACAGAACACTGTAATAACCATCAGATCCATCTGCAACTTCAAATATCAAGCTTTACAATGTATACGGTACTTCGATGAATCAAACCCGCATGTATACGCGCTTTTGCCAAAGACAACCCGCGTACAGATCTAAAAATAATTTCTCATAACTTGCAGCTGTACCAGACATCAGTCATACTCATAACACTTATAGAACAATACATGCGTCAGTATGTAGATCTAGAATAAGCATCATAAAGATGGTTCATTTCAAACCATTTGACCCCGATCTCTCCTTAGATCTAGTTCTCCATCAACCAGTGAGATCTCTCCTTAGCTCAGATCAAGCAATGCATCATCAACCCATAACCCTGCATACTGGATCTAATGCTTCATCAGATATTCAAGACATTTCAGATCCATTTGCCTAATGATTTCCTTCTCCTTATATAGCCTTAGGCCTTGTTCAATACCAAGGGCCACAACCATAGAAATCCAATACCATCAACTTCAAAACTAGGGATCAACACGTCCGTCGAGACACCAAGGTCCAAAACCATAGGCACAACTTCCAAGGAATAACCGCCGTGGACCAAAGATAAGTTTTCCACATACACGCTCTTTTGCTGAAGCCAACCTGCTTGTATACGCGACTTGGTATATATCGAACCTGCGTATACGCGACTTGGTATATAGTGAACCTGCTTGTATACGCTACTTGGGATATAGTGAACTAGCGTGTATATATTTTTCTTCATACTTGTAGACTGATCATCAATTCCTTGCTGCTGACCTTCTGCACTATGATTTGTCATCAGTGTGGTTTGCCATCAAGGACAACACTTATCTCATAATGCCAACAATCTCCCCCTTTGGACTTGATGGCAAAGCTAACTGGTCACACTTAGAACTATCATCTGATTCCTTTGAGTTGTCCTCCATCAGTCACATCTGATATCTCTTCTGAAGATTCATCCAGTTATACATAAGTGAGATATTCTTCTACGAGAGGGTTGCCATCAAGTACAACACATGCATCATAATGCCAACAATCTCCCCCTTTGGACTTGATGGCAACAAACAACACCAAATCACTCTCCCCCTTTGACATCAAGGGCAAAGGGTGGACCAAGATGTTCTCTTCTTTTGCTGAACATTTCGCTGTCCATACTCCCCCTGAGTATCTGTTAAAAATCTCTGAATAATCTCTCCCTTTGTATATGCCAAGGTGTACCCATCTGTCCATGCTCCCTCTGAGTGCATGCTGAATCTCTGTACCGCTGAAGTGTGCTGTTCATGCTCTTCCTGACTGTAGGCAAGATCTACAAAAGATGTTCTTCAAGAAGAACATGACTCTATACATCATAAAAGACCTTCCTATCACCAAAGACTCATACATACATCCATCTCTCAACTAAGTGAGGATATACAAACATTGACTCATCCACCCAACCAAGTGGGGATACATCAAAAGTTTACATATGACAACCAATCATATTGCATCAATCATCCCAGGCATAGTGGGGAAACCAAAATAGGCCGTTACATGACCTTGACATCATAAAAGATATATCACAAAAGAGATACATGACATAGAGACAAGAGATCTAGACTAAGACTTATGAAAGTCACCAATAATTGCCAGCATCTTGTCAATCACCATTCAGATCAGCAACCAAGAGATCCTTTTGTTCTCCCTCTGGCTTTGTTTCACCTGAAATCAACAACAACTTGTGAACTAGAACCAAAGGCTTCTAAGATAATGCCAACAATGCATCATTTGAAGATTATCTGCTCCCCCTGAACCTGTGCCAGATGGTCTCTGTCAGACCCATATCAGACTTTCTGCAACCAACATCTGTTCCTGCTGATTTCCTTCAAAATTCCATATACGCGTCTGTATCCACATAAATAGGCGTATATACGCGGATAGTCCTTATCCAACTCGCGTATACCAATTTCCATATCAGCAACCTGTAAATGTCCTGTAGAGAATAAGTCATCAACCTATAACAAGGTATGTCTGCATCAATTCATCCCTTTGAACAGGATTCAGAGTCATTCACATGTGTGAAACCACCATAGCCATTTCATCAAGCTCTACATGATCCAAGTATCAATACTTGGGAACATCTGCATCAACATATGTAAGTATCAACCTATCATCATATAGATATGAACTCATCATCATGTCTCCAACAAAGCAACTTTGAGTAGTCATCCATGTATCAGCACTATGTATCTTGAGCTCAAGCTCATTTGAAGCAACAATCCTTATCCACAAGAGTGCCTGCATCATAACTGTATGATCTTTATGTATATCACAACAGCAGTATATAAGTGACTCATCATCAAATGAGGAAGATGTGTATTCAAGCTTTGTACTTCTCCTTGTCCTTATGAAGTTCACCATGTAAGCACCATATATGCATCATCAAGAAATCAACCATAAATCAGATCTGATCATTAACTATGTAACCCCAAGAGTCATATGAGAGTTTATCATCATAGCAAGATATATCATTTAGCCATATAAGAATCACCACCAAGGATTATTAACCATAATGCCAACAATGAATTACTAAAGGCATATGCTCCCCCTCAACCAGTGCCATCTGTTAGATCTGATCATGCATATATCAGCAATAAGAATCAAAACATCATCATCCTCAAGTTAGGATCAAAACACTTCTAGACATCATACAAGTAACAAAACATTTCCACACATCCTCAGCAGACTGTAACCAATAGAGCAAATAATAGACTGAATCATATCAGATCCTTTTCCTGACCCTGTCTCCACTGCTTTTCCTCAGATTGACATATACGCGACTTTGCAGTGTCTAACTCGCGTATGTACGCGACTTCCCTTTAAGGAACTTGCGTATGAGATTCAGAACACTGAAGTTTTATACTTTCAGCTCCCCCTGAGTCTGATATGTCTGTGCTGTGCTGTGTCTCAGTACATCGTGCTGACTGTACTTCCTTCTTCCTCCATATCTTCAAGTGTGATGAGGTTTTCTTCTTTTGGTGTGATGTCCATCCTTTGTTCCTGCATTCCTTTGCTATATGTCCAAGCTTGTTACATGCATAACATCTTACATGTTTCATATTCCTCCTGTAGCAATCAACAGCTTTGTGACCAAACATATTGCAAGAAAAACAATATCCATTAAAGTACCTTGAATGTGATGATCTTTCTACATGATGGTCTTGAACCCTTCTTCTTCCACATCTAGCTGCAACATGTCCAAGATTATGACATACATAACATTCAACATTATTCATAGGAGGAGTAAAATATTTTCTTTGAGGAGTCTTTTTCCTTGATTGTTGATGGGGTTGACCTTTCATCTCCTTGTTGATCATTTTAGTTTTCTCTTTAGAGTTCCTTGCCTCACCTTGTGAGCTAGATTCACCTTTAACAGATTCATGAAAACCAAGACCAGTCTTGATAGCAGGAGACCTTTGACTACTAAGAATATCATCCAAGGCTTTAGTACTATCTTGAAATCTCAAAAGTTTATCCTTTTCTTCTAATTTACCTTTCAAGATATTTACCTCAACTTGAAGTTGTTCCTCCTTTTCTAGACATTGCTTCTTCATGTCTTCTCCATCTTTCCTTCCTTCTTCCAACTGATGCCTTAGTTTGAGAATCTCCTTTTCTTGTTCTTCATTCAGATCCTGCTGCATTTGACGAACTCGGAAGGCACATTCTAGTTGAGATTTTAAGCTGGTGACTTCGTTTTCTTGTTTTGCAATAGCTTGGAGTAGATCTGTATTCTGCTTCTTTGATTCTTCAAGATCTCCTTTTAGTGAGGGGATTGTAGCTTCAAGATTTTCATAGTAGCTGGATCTATCTTTGAGTTTCTTGATGGTTGTGCTTCTTTCGCTGACTTCTTTTCTTAATGATGTCACTTCATGCTGCAATTTTTGACATTGGTCTTCCTTGTCCTTGAGTAGCTTTCTTACCTTGTTTCCTTCTTCTAGTTGGGCCTTTAGTTTGGTAACTTCTTCTTTGAAAGCACATTCCCTTTTGTTCAATAGATCTTGTTGATCTTTAACTTTGTCTACAAGCCTTCTAAATATTGCCTCTATTTGACACTTTTCTTGCTCACCCATACAAGCATGTTCAGTAGTTTCACTATCACTTCCATCTCTTTCACAAGGAAATATAGCTGGAACATCAGAGGATAACACATTCATACCTGATAATGATTCTGAATCTGATTCTGAATCTGAAGAGCTTTTTATACCTAATCCCCAATCGACTCTCCCACTGTCATAGATCTTCTGAGATGTCTTCTTCTTCTTATGAGCTTTCTTCTTAAGCTTCTTTCCCATTGTTCCACGGATCTCCTTTAAGCGATCAAGCTTCTATTAAAGGACCTGCTCTGATACCAATTGTTGGAAATAATACTGAGAGGGGGGGGGGGGTGAATCAGTATTATCAGAACTATAAAACTTTTTCAATGCTCAGAAACATATACGCTACTTCAGTTAAGTGAACCCGCGTGTACACGCTACTGTGTCTAAAGAAACTTGCGTATATCCAGAAATCTTATGATTCAGTTAGCTTAGTCTTTAGTAAATACATCAGATCATTATTAAGCATATTAACAGTAACCAGGTGCAGAATAACAGAACAGAGCATCACACAAGAGCCACACACATGAACACAAAGATATAAGGTGGAAACCCAATGTGGGTGAAAACCACCTGCTGCAAGTCATCTCAATCTTCTTCTTAATAAGAAAATCCTTTTACAATATTTGTACTGGTGCAGTTTTATACCAGTACGGGAGCTACAACCCCCTTTGCTCTTGTACTAGCCGATCCATTTACTAGTACGCAGGCTACTACCTGCTATAATGCTCCAAAGATCTCCCTTAGCTTTTGTACTAGCTTAGATACTAGTACGTAGGTGCTTGCCTACAATCTTCTCTCCTCCAGGTACCACATTTCATCAATTTTCAGACTGGATACACTGAAGCACAACACATAATCTGTAAGGCCACTTTTCATCCAATTTTCATACTGGACCCATAACTATCATTGAAGCTCAAAACAATCATCAAACTCAGAATCACTGAAACCCTGTTAACAACCGTCACCAGAACACAGAGCAAACACAGAACTCTGTAATAACCATCAGATCCATCTGCAACTTCAAATATCAAGCTTTACAATGTATACGCTACTTCGATGAATCAAACCCGTGTGTATACGCGCTTTTGCCAAAGACAACCCGCGTACAGATCTAAAAATAATTTCTCATAACTTGCAGCTATACCAGACATCAGTCATACTCATAACACTTATAGAACAATACATGCATCAGTATGTAGATCGAGAATAAGCATCATAAAGATAGTTCATTTCAAACCATTTGACCCCGATCTCTCCTTAGATCTAGTTCTCCATCAACCGGTGAGATCTCTCCTTAGCTCAGATCAAGCAATGCATCATCAACCCATAACCCTGCATACTGGATCTAATGCTTCATCAGATATTCAAGACATTTCAGATCCATTTTCCTAATGATTTCCTTCTCCTTATATAGCCTTAGGCCTTGTTCAATACCAAGGACCACAACCATAGAAATCCAATACCATCAACTTCAAAACTAGGGATCAACACGCCCGTCGAGACACCAAGGTCCAAAACCATAGGCACAACTTCCAAGGAATAACCGCCGTGGACCAAAGATAAGTTTTCCATATACACGCTCTTTTGCTGAAGCCAACCTGCTTGTATACGCGACTTGGTATATATCAAACCTGCGTATACGCGACTTTGTATATAGTGAACCTGCTTGTATACGCTACTTGGGATATAGTGAACTAGCGTGTATATATTTTTCTTCATACTTGTAGACTGATCATCAATTCCTTGCTACTGACCTTCTGCACTATGATTTGTCATCAGTGTGGTTTGCCATCAAGGACAACACTTATCTCATAATGCCAACAATCTCCCCCTTTGGACTTGATGGCAAAGCTAGCTTGTCACACTTAGAACTATCATCTGATTCCTTTGAGTTGTCCTCCATCAGTCACATCTGATATCTCTTCTGAAGATTCATCCAGTTATACATAAGTGAGATATTCTTCTATGAGAGGGTTGCCATCAAGTACAACACATGCATCATAATGCCAACAATTTTTAGGTGTCTCGCTCGTTCCACTTCGTTGCATTTCGCCAGGGGCATGCCATTGACTGACGAGGGGGTCTTGTTGTCTTGTGTTTCCTCATGCTTGTCCCTGTAGGGTTAGTCAAAAATTTCTCAAAAATCACCGAAGTGCATGATCATTGCATTCATCGTCATAAAAGATTAGTTTCGTTAAAAAGTTTTTAGTCCTAGAGTCTAGGGTTGTCAGTCCTTTGCATACACATAATAAAAGCCCGCAGGCCATGAGGATTGGTTAAAAAAAAAACATTCTCATTTAATATTTTTCTCAGAAAGCATTTAAAACATTTTTAGTCCAAAACTCTGTTTTGGAACTAAAAATTGTTATTGTAAATAATTGTATTTGTTTTATCTCAAAAAGTTTCAGAGCAAGCCTCTGATCTTCTCCAAAGCCAAAATGCCAGATCCCTACAAAAATCAACAAAATATTATCAGTCCAAACCTCAGAAAAAGCAAGAGAAAATCAAAAAGCAGTATTGTATTAAAAGACCAAAGATGTCAAAGTGCCAAACATTATAAAGTGGGTTATTCAATCAATTTAAATCAAATCTGATTTGGTAAGATATTTTGTTTACATATAAAAGGGGAAACAAGTCCATTTGTTCAAAAATTCCCAAGGCAAAATCGTGTTTAAGTTTTTGAAGGCCGAAGTCGTGATTGCATACCCGTGGACAGCGTTTGGAGGTGTGCGCTACGCATTGGAGGTGTGCGCTACGCACTGAGGTGGGCGCTACGCACTGGGCCTCACTGGCCAGTGTAAAAATACACAGGCGCTACACACTCAGCTGTGCGCTACACATTGGGTTCGGGCGCTACGCACTCAGTCGCAGCACCAAATTTTTTTTGTTCATGCGACCAGATCTTACCAAATCGCCTTCAAAATTTGCAAGTAGGTGTTTCATGGCTGCTCAGTCAATTTGAAATTGTTTGTAGCATGTTTGAGGGGGGAAATGTGATGTATTGGGTGTAAAAAAAAATGAAATGCTAGGCTCATACCAAAATCATTCCTTAGGGTTTTTAAAAGACATGTGGGTGGCCGGTGAAGTTTTTTCCATTCTCCATTGATGAAATACAGCCCCATACTCATTTGTAAAATTTTAGCCAACATTGCAAAGGGTACACTTCACACTTTTGTTCATTTGTCAAAACTGTCCCTGTGATAAAAAAAGTGACTGTTTTATGCCAATACACTGAAACAAAGTCATTACCATTATGGCTTAATTCTTATGATGCTTCGGTTGGCTTTTGAGTATGCATTGAAATTGTGATTTCACCACACCTACAACATACATATTGCAGACATCCTACATATTGCAGACATTGTGTTTTCAAAGCCATGTCAGACACAGATTCAGTTTATGAGCAGGAGAATGACAGTGATTCCACAACAGAGGGTAATGTGCCACGGAGGCCTCGCAGAGGTGGCAAAGGTGGTAAGCATCTCAGAGAAGAGCCCACTTCTTTGGTTCAATTGCAGGCTTGCTCGCTTGCAATGGATTGTTTTCGTCATCAGTCATGCTATCACTATTGTGAGCTAATTTCACAAATACAACATCATCGTGAACTAGCTCACTTGTTTGTTCTACATTTACATGATGGCCATGTAAACCTCGCCAGAGTTGATTTCGTTTTGTCACCAGAGACTATTGCAGAGGCCACTGGGATACCAAATATTGGAGAGCAATGGAATAAGCGTCAGCAGTTAGAGAAATCCTATTATGATCCATACATCAAACCTGGGTGTAGGAGGCACTTGAGCAGGGTTTTTCCTTTCCAATACCTGAATGATCAGTTTGCACCTTTGATGAAACTCATCATTCAGTATTTCAGTTGTGAGGGCAGATTCTCGCATCTTTATGCGTACCATGTCTGTTTGTTGATGCATTTTACAAGGGTACATCTGATGAACATTCCATACTTCATGTTTCGCAACATAGAGAGGATGGTTGTTTTAGTACAAAGGAAGACCCCAGCACAACAGCATAGAAGTATTTATCATTACGCGCTGATCAAGATCGTAGTGGTTCATCAGTTGGCATAGCAGGGCATTACTTGGGAGGATTTTATTTCTCGTGACTTTTTCACAGTGCCACAACCACCTCCAGAGATAGTTCATGATGCGGGAGAGCCTTCACATCAGTATGACATTCCTAGGACCGAGCATGTCAATGCTCCAGCATATGTGACATATCAGCGAGGACACAGGGCCTTATTTGCAGCTACACGATGAGTACTATCTCCACGTGGTGTGGAAGGGGTCTCGCCTTCTTCTTCAGTACAGGTACAGGTTCAGGACAGAGGCAAGAGGTCAATTTATGAGGAGGGCCATTTAGGTGGTCATGATGTTGATGTTGCATTGAGTGATGTGGATAGGAGCTCTCCTAGCTCGAAGCTGAAAGAGATCATCCAAGAGCAAAAGACCGAGATTGATAGCTTGAATGAGAAGTTACTAAAGGCAGAATGTCTGATCAAATACTTGGAGTAGCACAATAAACAGCTAGAGGATGAGCATACACTTATAGAGCTGCGACAAATCCGTGAGGACCGAAGGCTAGCCCAAAAAAGACCTGGTGATTTGACACCTGTTGAGCGGCAATTTTGGCTTGAGAAAGTCAATCTACATCTGGAGGAGTTGTTGGCGAAGGACAATAGAGACAAATACATGCTTCGTCACATGAAAAATCATTATTGGGCTCGCATGCATGTTGGCAAAGCAAAAATGAAAATTTTGCAAAGGAGGTTGAGCAAAGCACTAAAACGGCGAAAGAGACTAGATCCACTTCGAGTTTTGGCTGAGGCTTCTCTGGCTGAGCATCACACACGATGGAGGGTCTTCGCTCCGAATTTGAGCAAATTCGGAGAAATTTTTGTCATTTTGAAATTTTTGGTCTCAAAAACAATTTTTTCCGCTCTATGGGTAGTGCGTCGGCGTGCTCGCTTTTGATTGGGACACTTGCTGGAGAAAAAATTTATATTTTTGGTTTTTTCATGGTAAGTTATACATGCTTAGTTATTTCCGAGGCATTTCATCAAGTTCTGGATGATCAAAAGGCCTAAAAACACCATGAAAAGCACCTTGCTGCCACCTTTTGCAATAGAAGGAAGTACTTCTGGGAGAATTCAATTTTGAGGGGGCAAATGAGCTCCAAATTGGGAAATTCCACTTGGGCTGGATAGTAGACATCCAGATATTTCCAACCAGCTATTGTGAGCTTGATTTCGATGTCGGAAAGTGCCCCAAAAACAGGCTGAAAGGTGCGCTACACATAGGGATTAGGGCGCTACGCATTAAGGTTTTTGGTCCAGTTTTCATCCTCTAGCTCAGGAATTCGGCCAGTTTTCACCAGTTTCACTCCTTGATGTGATTTTTGACCCAACATGTTGTAATTTTATGTGTGTAAGGTAACATGGCACTTATCTACCTTCATCTAGATGATTCATTCACAAATTAGCAAGAAATTAATGTAATGAATCAGTTTCCTTCTTTTTAGAGGCAGATTGTTTTGGTCACCTAGATTCTTGCTCCATGTTTAGAATTTGTTCAAACTGCTCCTAGGAGGAGGAGCTTGACCCCTAGAGGTTAGGGAATGAGGTTAGCTTGATCTATATATGTAAATTTTCAGTCAGTAGCACAGGTTGGACTCTTGGGAAAATTTTGGCACACTATTGTACATATTTTTCATATTTTGGCTAAGGAAAGATCAGAGATTTTGCAGCACCTGTTGGGATTCTTGTGGATTTCAGTTCTTGATTGTGTTATTTCTCAGTTATTGTAAGTTTATTCGTGTTTACATGTATGCCATTCCTTCTTATACTTCTGAAACTAAATGAATGAGTAAATGAGGTTGAATTCATTGTTCACAGTGCTCTTCCTTTAAATTTGTTTAGTTTTACATGTTTTCGCCAGTTTGGAGAGGATCCAGGTTCTCCTTTTCCCTCTTCAACTCCTTGTCATTCTGATCCATCCATACACCTGATAAAAAGCATCAAGACTATTGCCTACCTCGCCCCAACTCGAATTCTGCAAAGATCTGACCTCAATCCCAGGACCCAAAATTAGTTTTCCCATTTCTCCAACAAAAAACCCAAAAATCTAAATCAAACTTTCCTATCTCTTTACTAGCCTAAAATCAGTATTAATTTTGAGTCATCTCAGCCCATTTGAAGACATTTTGCTGAGATAGACCCGGAGAGAGCCCTCTCCTCTCCTCGTAGGGCTAGCTACGAGGCTGAGCTTGGTTTGATGTTGCCTTGAGTTTTGCCTTCCTCATCCTAAGGCGGATATGAGAGCTAACACATAGGATGAATATCCTTGGCTAAAACCTTCAAATTTGTTATGATGTAATATTCTGTTGACTAGGATTGTTGCACCTTTGGCTTAAAGTAACTCGTTATCATTTTTCCCTCTTTAATGTCATAAGCTGACATTAATCTTTGCTGGTTTGTGGGGGCCATTTTCAGGTACTGATTGTAAATTTGAATCCTTACAGGATCATTTCTGGCTTTTATCTCTGTGAATGTATTTTTGATATCCGAGGCTTCTTTTCCTGGAGGTCTATGTGATGATACTTTTGAACTTAGCTGCTTTTCCAGCTCTTGCCTCTATGAGCTAATGGATGTTTCTCCAAATGGAGGAGTTTGTTGGCTCACTGCTATTTCTTCTATGTGGCTGTCTATATTTTCTTCCATCATTTCCTCTTTTGAAAGAGGGTTCAGTCTCTGTCTCTTGGTCCCAGGCTATTCAGTAGGTGCACTGGCAGGGGTAGTGGTTTCCCTGTCCCTCTTTTTTCCTCTTTCCTCATTTAGAGGAGTTTGTAAGGCAGGGATTTCTGGTATATTGGTTTGAGCTGGAGGAGTTGGCCTTTGATCTTGTTCTTTGGAAATTCCAGGCTGATCTGTCATTGTAGGCTATTCTATGAAATCTATTTCCTTGGATTTGGTTGTTCCTGTGGCTGATATGTTGACTTGCTGTGGAGGTTGTTGAGAAGTCCTAGCAGTGGATGTATTGATTGCTGATCTTTGAGACAATTGGAATGGTACCTGCCCAAAAGAATCCAAGTCAAGGGTTTTCTCTAGATCTTTGATAACATTTTCCATAATGACCTGCTCACTAACCTCTTCTACTAGATTCCCCTCTATCCAATCATCCAAGTTAGCGAACTACTCAATTTCTGGCATCCTATGGTGAATGTATGAGGATAACCTATTCTTCATCCTTCTGTCACATATAAAACTGTTGGGGTCATAGGGTACCCATCTAAAACTCTTTCTTAGTTTAAGGTGGTCTCCTAAAATTATTTCAACTTCTTTCCATGCCTCCCTAGAGTTGATGATATAAGGGCTTAGCTGGTTCTTTATCCCTACTTGTGCTTTCTTCTTTGCATTACAAAAATGGACTAAATCTGCATTTATGATCTGTCTGAAATATTCTAATGCAAATAATCTCATGGGGACATACTTGGGTAAATTGAAAGGGAAAAGTTCACACCCATACATCCTGATCTCTGTGTGATTTTCATACAGGTACCAGTCACCTGTTTTGTACTACTTAGAGTGCTGGAGAGTTTTCTTCATGTCACCATTAAGCCTAGGAGGGAAAAATCCTATCAATAAAGTGGTTGTTGGATGTACAAACCAGTCAATGAACTCATTATAAGTGTAAGGGGACTCATAAGTATTATGAAAGATTGAGCTCCAAAAGATAACACACCTAGGATTTCCTTTGGTATCCAGTTTCTTAATAGGGAAAGGAAAACTATCTGATTGATTATATAGCATAAGATGGTATATGAAAGTGGTATATTTGAAAACTCCTTCCCTCTCCAAATTCAGGATTTGATCATGGATCTTGTTGGCAATAAAGGTGGCATAATTATATCTGACAGAAGGGGGTTGTCCTGGAGTAAATATTGATAATAATACTAGGGTAATATCATCCACATATTCACTAGTATTAAACCCCATGATCGAGGCTATCATATCAACAATAAGTCTTCCAGTTTCAGTGAAGAAAGCCTGCAGATAAGGAGGTGGACCTTTGGGCTAGTGCTCTGGTAACATGAAGGTTTGAGTAATACGAGTCACTTCTGATTGGGACAACTGAGATGCTTTTTCAAGTAAATATGCCATGGAAAGAGGGGTAAGGGGCTGACAGGAATGGAATTGTAACATCTCATTGACAGATTGAACCGTTATGGGAAAAATGACTGTATGGTTTGGGGACATAACAGCTCTATGGTTGGGATCATAATTAGCACAACAATGATGAATTAGGTCTGGGAAAACATGCACTAAGGGGAGGAAATACATGGGAAGGTTAGACTCCCATAGTCCAAAAATGTCAGACTTATTGAGATAACTATCTCTGGTTTGGCAAAAGGCTTTCATGTGATTATAATCAGTGGTTAAGTCCTTTATTTGAAAATCTTTATCTGCAAGAGGCAGATAATTTAAGTCGTTATGAGGAGCATTCACGGGTGCGACATTCAAGGCTACCAGGGTTTCCATCTTTGGTTCTTGTGGATTCAAAGATGAAAATAGGGGAAATCAGTGGAAAATAGGCAAGGTAGAAAGTTGGGAGATTTGTATAGCCAATACAAACATGAAATAGACCTGAATTAGGTTGTACTTTGAAGAATTTTAAGTAAAAAACCAAAATCACAGGGTTTCAGCGCAGCTTGGATAAATACCTGTTTTAAAGAGGAAAACAATACAATGGCAAGTTGGTTGATAGGCTATGAAGATTGTGCTATAGTCTTTCTGGTCAAGGAAGCTGAAACAGTGGACTCAGTCGTTAATTTGCATGGGAGCTCGGGACGCAGTGCATTACCATGAAAATGAAATTTTATCGTTGTATTTAACAAAATTTAGGTTGGTGGGACTTTTCGAATTTATTGGGAGGATGACATAAGCGTGATGTGACGCTTTGTCGTTATGCGGAGGGTGGTAAGCGGTTTGTATCATACCACTTTTGAGGTTGGGTGGGTTTGGGTTAGGGGCGAGCGGACATACTGGAAGTGCAATGCGTGGTAGAGGTACGGCGGAAAACCGCCTGGTGATCGCAAGTTAAAGCATGGTCACCAGGGGGTTCGCGATATCGCTGTCAACCGTTGGATGAAAAGGTGGATATCGGATGTTTGACAGGTGTTGGAGATGGCAAGGAGTTAATTTGTGGCGGGCTCGATGTATTTAACAACGTTTAATTGTATCGGGGTCAATTCTATTGGTTGGGGTTGGTTATTAATTAACCTAAAGGGTTAATTAATCCCATATGGCATGGCGGGGTAGGTTATTAATAAACTTTGGATAAATTTATTAATCCCTGTTTAAGCAGCGTTTTATGGTTATATTTAACCGTGGCGGGAATTATATAAAATGTCGGGATTTTATATATAATTACATAATATGGGAAGTGTTAAAATTTCTTTGGGAGTTATATAATAATAGTTAAAGTTAATATGAAATAAAATGATAAGCGCCAAGTTAAAATGTTAGAAATTTACATTTAAAACTTAGGCTAAAGTGGGAAAAGGAGTTTTTCAAGCGATATTATGCATTTCCTAAGTAAAATAGGTTTTTTACTTAGGCAAATCTTATGAAATGAAATGAATGATGGATGGATGATTTTTGAGTACTTAGGCTTTTAGATCATTGGGTCGAGGGTCCGGTCCCTCCAGAAGTCAGAGAAATGCTCTAAGCCCCCTTGATTTTCAAAGTTCTTAATACTTTAGGGGGAATTAGTGAAATCTTTAGGGAAAAATGTGAATGTAAATTAGTTATTTGACCTTGTCTTGCTTGAACTGCATCAAGTGTAATATTTGCCTTGCACTCGTGATAAAAGTATATATCCACACATTTATAAGCATTTTTCATCACAAGTATCATTCTGCAACATCATCTACCTACCCTACTTACTTTAGCTTGACATTTTTTCTTCTTTATTTGGGTGCACTTAGACTGGAAAACCCTCATCAATCTTCTTTTTCTTTTACATGGAAAACCTACCTAAGTCTGCACTTATTACATCCAAGGGCTCAGATTAAACTGTTGAGCTCCTTTTATTTACTCTACCTATCTACTTATTTGCCAAGATTAAACAATGTGGTTAGATTTTATTCTCTATCTCTACAGCATGAAATTGAAAAATGAATGAGCCAAGTTTATACAGTTTGACTCTTCATGAATTATGGCATAAATGACAAGTTGCACACAATTTGATTATTACATAAGAGTAAAAAGTAATGGCATTTAGAATAGCACACTTTCTTGGTCTATTTTTGGGGTTCATTTCTTCTCATTTTTTGACCATTTTATTCTTTTCACCCTTTGATTTTTCTTTTAGGGTATACCCTCTTTACATTTTTTAAATTTTTTGATTTTTTGACAAGATGGAAAGCTTTTTAACAAGAAAAGGTATGAACATATTATTGAGCCCATCAAGTCAATCATGAAATATGACACCTATTGGTATAGGAGCATAACAAAACCTAGACCATTAAGTAGGACTTCATTGATAGACAACAAAAACACAACAATATTGATTAGATTGATCAAACATCATATTTAATAAAACCCTAGTTTATATATGTTCTTTCCACAAAACATTTCCACGTGTATACATGCTCTTCAAGAACCAAACCTGCATACAAATATGTCCAAAGTACAGAATCAAAATGCGGCTTAACAACATTAAACATGTGTATGTACATGCATTTCAAGTTATCAAACCTTTGTATGCATGAGCCTTTCAGGTTATCAAACCTATGTACAGATCTGCAACTATTGACATATAACTTCGATGCACATTAGACCTTCAGAACAAACCCATCTCTCAGCATACATAATAAAACCTGCATTAGACATAAATATTATGGATCATTATCAATATAGTCATTTCATATCTATTGGATCTGATCCATCATCAAATTCCTAGGTGCATACTTAGTTTCAGATCAAAAAATTCATTAATAGCCCGTTACATGCACACTTGCTTCAGATCTAACTATTCATGAAATATTCATCACTTGCACACTCAAACACTTCGATCTTAATCTCCTTATATAGCTTAGGCCTTATCCAATACCACAGGTCAAATCCTTAGTAATGTTGATGGTATTCTTTGATGGGATCAAATATTTGTTGTCACGCTCATTACTATGGGTCAATACTATGGTAAATACCCTTGGTATTTTGAATACCATGGTGCGGAAATTGTACGTGAATTTTCTTGACCAAACCTGTGTATGTATGAAAATTAGCTTCATAGAACCTGTGTATACTTCTTCAAACTTCATATTTATCATTCCTCTATCTCTGAACTAATATTCCTCTATCCAATATTTATTTCACATTTGTACTAGATTGAAGACTCATCATGTTGACATGTTTATTAATTAGGTTGGCATAAAGGACAACACATTTGTCATAATGCCAAAAATCTCCCCCTTTTCAATTGATGGATACCACTTTCGTGTTTGGTCACCACCACCTATAGATACATTTAAACACATCTATAGATACACCAAGCATTCTCCAAACACCAAGCTTCTCTCCCCCTTTGACATCAACGACAAAGGGTTGACCAATGTTGAATGAAGGCTTCTCTCCCCCTTTGACATCAACAACAAAGGGCTGACCAATGTTGAATGAAGTATTCTTTCCCTCTGTTGACATGAGCATTATAGATCTGATCTAGTGAGTATGAATATTGAATACTGACCATGCTCCCCCTGAGCACATGCTGAATTTTCTAAAGATATACAAAGAAGTACCTGACTTTATAGCTCAACCAGACATGACATTTCCTATCACCAATGACTCAAGCTTACATTGATCACCCAACACATTGGGGTTACAAACTACATCACATGCCCAAGAATATGGGATTACATGACTTGAGCACAATAGTCCATACACAACAGATTTTTATAATGATTTATAAAATAGGTCTTTACATGACCTTTACATTAAGAGACAGATATGGAATTTATAACCAAAACAAAATACCTCAATAAGACCATGATAGTTATCAACAACTCTCATACACCATATCATATCTACAACATAAGAAACATAAACATTTTCATCATCAATTTGCAAGATAAGACAATGTAGGTTTAATATCATAAACCTATGATAAAGTATGCAACATAATATTTTCCATAGATATATGCTATCAACTCATCCTTTTGACCTCATCAAGTTTAACATGCTCTTTCCCTTATTGGGAAGAGCCTCAATCCATATTCATCAAATCATAGCAATATATATTTTCATGCATCAATCAAGATATATGAGAACCAATCATATCATCATAAAGTAAGATAGGGAAAAGTAACATCATTACTTAACATCATCAATATGTGACTAAGTATTCCATATCTCCAAGTACCATTTAACAAATGTCTTCATGAAACCTGTAGTAACATCATTCTCTTGGCCTATTTTCTTCATGCAAGAAGAACTATCACACCAACACCACTTCATCAACATGTAGCTTAAGTAATCATCCATAAAATCCTTATCTATAATTCAGCCATCAATGATATCCCATGCCATAGATATAGTAGTAAGTATCTAGCTTCTAATCAATGAGAAAAGTCATCAATAGCAAACCATGAGCTCGCTGTTGAAAAGTGTGCAACAAGAAATGCTTGTTGAGAGTGCAACAAGATGATGGAGCTTAGTGAAAAGAGTCGCCTTCACTAAGTGGGCCCACAGGCTATTTTTGGCGCAAGTCTATTTTTAGACTATGTCTATTTTTAGACATATGGATCATGTCTATGGATTGCAGGTTGCTGTTTATGGATGATTGGTCAAGTTGGGAAAAATAGATGGACTTCAATTTTTTATCGAAGTGTGAGTGATCACAGTGTGAGTGATCAAAGTCTATTTTTAGACTGGCTGTCAAAAATAGAAAAGTCAAATATTATTGTCTCATAATAATATTTGGACTATAAACTTGATCTTATTCTCTTCGAGCACTTCAGTTTGAGCTACAAAGGTGGCACATGCAACTGTCAGAAGGAAATACGCTTTTCTTATGAGTCAGTTGAGTTTTTGCATGCATGACTTCAGTTAGAACTCAAGTGAGTTGAGTTTAGTGGACCGGAGGTACAGTTGATGGAGTTGTGTTCAGTTTAGCTTTGTTAAACTAGTTGTATTTAGTCTAACTGATCAATAGACTAGAGATGAGTTGGGTGAATTAGTTATTAATTAATTCACAAGTTATTAACTCATAATGCAACTATAGAATACATCAGTTAACTCAGTTGCATGTCAGTGCATGTTCAGTTCAACAAGGACAGGTGGTAGAGGATCAGATTGCTATCAGTTGTGACTATAGTTGTGCACCAGATCTTGCACAATCAAGGGATTGAGTGTGCCAATGAGTTTGCTCACGTATTTGCCCAGTATCGTAGCCTTTGCTCACGTCCAACAAAGTGTGAGTGATTATTTTGAGGTGAAATACGAGTTTGGGAAGCCATTCTCATCAGTTCTTGAGCAGGTATTGAGCAGTGGAGGCAGGCAAGCAGTGGAATAGATTTGGAGATCAGATCTGAGCTGTATTGTGTGTAACAGGTGGAGCTGGTACTGGATTGCTTGTGATAAGCATTGTACTTTGTATTGTTACATGATTCAATCAATATAATATACAGATAGTGTGGGGTTTTTAGCAAGATGCTTTCCCCGGGATACATACTGTGTTAATGAGTTTGATTGATGCTTCTATGTGTGCCTGTGAATGTTTCTGCTTCTGTAAATTGATGATCAACGTAGAGGAGATTATGTATTATACATGTTCCGCTTATAATTGTATGATCAGGATAATCTCTGTGAATATGTGTTAAATTATTCAAAATTTCTACATGGTATCGGAGTGAGCTAGATAATTATAGAAAAATTTTCTACATGGTATCAGAGCTGCTTGATTTGTAGAAGAGATTTTTACAGGATATCGAGCAAGGATTGATCATCGGATCTATTATTCAGAAAGTGTTTACATTTTATTTCTTCAGGCAGAGTCTGTAATCGGGCCAGGTAGCCTCTGGATTCATCCTTCTTTTGGAAGGTGAGATATCCAGTAAAAGCCCATACAGTCAATCTCTGTACAAGAAATACTTTGTTCTCATGAATTCTAGATCAGAAGTGGTTGAGTTTTGAGCTGGTGGAATTCGAATTTAATTCCAAAGCAAGAGCGAAGCTCAGAAACATTCAGTGTGAGAATGGAGACAGTATGCCTGAGTATCTCACGAAGTTCACCCAATGCCGGGATGAGCTGGGAAGTGTGGGGGTGACTGTCGGATGAGGATGGTGAGTCTAGCACTCCTTGACCTTCCTAAGAGTTGGCATAGCTACCAGGACTCAGTGAATGGAAGGGAGAAACTGCCAAATTGGGAACGACTATGGTCGGATTTGATGCGGGAGGAGATTAGATAGAGCACCAGAGACGGTTCTTCATCCATGCAGGATGAGGAGAACTGTGCCTTAGCGAGTAAGGTGAAGAAGGGGAAGGAGAAGTTTTCTCTTTTTGAATCTTATTCTTCCAGTGATGGGAAGAAGGTTGACAAGTCGAAGGTGAGATGCTTTCGTTGTCATGAGATTGGTTCACGGGTCAGGAACCTGTATGCTCTTGAGGTTCAAGATGCATGCGAAGCCTTGAGCAGTGAGGCAACTGATGGAGACTTGGTGGTTGAGAGGGAGCATATATTACCTCCCAACATGCAGAGCCAGAAGAAGTCTCAGACGATTGTGGAGGAGCCACGATTGGTGCAGCAGCTTCAGGAGGTTGTGGAGGAGCCACAACAGGGGAAGGTGAGAGGAGATTGAGTAGAGACATCTACTCATCCAGAGACCTCCAGTAGGGGGAAACTTTGAGCCAGGTGGGCTGAGGGATCGCATGCAGCCATACCTCTAGGTAGGAGGTGGGGTGATGTGGATTGATTGTCCTAAGGAGGAGGGGCAGGATCCTTGAGGTACCCAACCTCTTGGATGAGACCTTGCTACGGGAGCCCCGATGTGTAGTAGCAGGAACTGACTGATTGGGTAGAGACAGATGCGGATAGAGCGGCAGAGAGAGCGACAATGCAGGGAATCCCAGGACAGCGCATAGCTAGCAGGCTGCAGCAATGCGAGAGGCACAAGTGTTTTGCACAGTGCTAGGTGGCACAGAGAGGTGTGCAATGGTGCGAGATGCATGGAGATGTTGCAGTAGCACAGATGTCAGAGAGGGAGCACTTGTCAACAGCAGGTAGCGATTC
This sequence comes from Pinus tabuliformis, assembly GCA_031772625.1. Taxonomy (NCBI): domain Eukaryota; kingdom Viridiplantae; phylum Streptophyta; class Pinopsida; order Pinales; family Pinaceae; genus Pinus; species Pinus tabuliformis. Next base: position 1,822,074,509 of record CM062816.1, on the reverse strand, counting down.
AACATTAGAGGGTGTTTCTAGCCCAACAGGGAGGTCAGTTGGGAGGTGCAGTGCAGATGCAATGCTAGGAGATAGAACTAGCAGCAACACGGATGCAGTTAGAGATCAAAGTGACAGAGGCTAGAGCAGTCAGATACTGAAGAGCACAGAGATGCAGAGTTTCAGTCGACAGAGGCAATAGCAGTCAGAGACTTTGATGACAGAGCAAGTGGACCGGCCAGATGTGTTGCATGGAGAACATTCCAGAGTTACAAGATCGGGTTTGAGAGGAAGCCTTTCTTGTTGAGAGGGAGTGTTGAAAAGTGTGCAACAAGAAATGCTTGTTGAGAGTGCAACAAGATCATGGAGCTTAGTGAAAAGAGTCGCCTTCACTAAGTGGGCCCGCAGGCTATTTTTGGCGCAAGTCTATTTTTAGACTATGAATATTTTTAGACATATGGATCATGTCTATGGATTGCAGGTTGCTGTTTATGGATGATTGGTCAAGTTGGGAAAAATAGATGGACTTCTATTTTTGATCAAAGAGTGAGTGATCACAGTGTGAGTGATCAAAGTCTATTTTTAGATTGGCTGTCAAAAATAGAAAAGTCAAATATTATTGTCTCATAATAATATTTGGACTATAAACTTGATCTTATTCTCTTGGAGCACTTCAGTTTGAGCTACAGAGGTGGCACATGCAGCTGTCAGAAGGAAATACGCTTTTCTTATGAGTCAGTTGAGTTGTTGCATGCATGAATTCAGTTAAAACTCAAGTGAGTTGAGTTTAGTGGATTGGAGGTACAATTGATGGAGTTGTGTTCAGTTTAGCTTTGTTAAACTAGTTGTATTTAGTCTAACTGATCAATAGACTAGATATGAGTTGGGTGAATTAGTTATTAATTAATTCACAAGTTATTAACTCATAATGCAACTATAGAATACATCAGTTAACTCAGTTGCATGTCAGTGCATGTTCAGTTCAACAGGGACAGGTGGTAGAGGATCAGATTGCTATCAGTTGTGACTATAGTTGTGCACCAGATCTTGTACAATCAAGGGATTGAGTGTGCCAATGAATTTGCTCACGTATTTTCCCAGTATTGTAGCCTTTTCTCACGTCCAACAAAGTGTGAGTGATTATTTTGAGGTGAAATATGAGTTTGGGAAGCCATTCTCATCAGTTCTTGAGCAGGTATTGAGCAGTGGAGGCAGGCAAGCAGTGGAATAGATTTGGAGATCAGATCTGAGCTGTATTGTGTGTAATAGGTGGAGCTGGTACTGGATTGCTTGTGATAAGCATTGTACTTTGTATTGTTACATGATTCAATCAATATAATATACAGATAGTGTGGGGTTTTTAGCAAGATGCTTTCCCCGGGATACATACTGTGTTAATGAGTTTGATTGATGCTTCTATGTGTGCCTGTGAATGTTTTTGTTTCTGTAAATTGATGATCAACGTAGAGGAGATTATGTATTATACATGTTCCGCTTATAATTGTATGATCAGGATAATCTCTGTGAATATGTGTTAAATTATTCAAAATTTCTACACTCGCCATCATTTATCAAACTTTGTTAGTAACCTATCTCCTTGATACCATGAAGAAAAACAATTGACAAACATTATACCATGTGCAACATATCATGTTCATGTGAGAACCAAGTGCTATACGAATCATCATCCATAACTGCAGCATATGAAACTTATGCATCTTTGAAGGAATAATGAAAACAACAGAAAACTAATGAATGACACTTGTTATCATCAAATAATGAGGTTGTATATTCAAGCTTTGTTTATCTCGTTCAACTTATGAAGATCAACATGTACAAAACATAACATATGTACCATATGCATCATCAAAATAATCTTCTATCATCATAAATCTGATCAATAGCATCATAACAAATATGTGGCTAAAGAAATATATAAGTATTATCCATTATTTCATCATAGGCAACCCATGACAACAACATAACATGATGCAACTTCAGTGGCATGAGTATCCTCAACAACATCATTAATATAAGCATCATTATGTAACAAGAAATTCTCAAGCAATCATAATGCCAACAATCCACTATTAGAAGCATAGAAATTGCTCCCCCTGAACCTATGTCAACTGTTTACTTCTAGGTCTGATCACATCAACTCATCAAAGAAACTTCATCAATCAGTAAATCCATGTCATCAATATCATATTGCACCAATTCATAAACCATCATTACCCAATACCATTTCTAAGTAGCATCTACAGATTGTAACCATCTACATCAGAACAAGAAAGCCAAATAATAATTGTCTAAAGAATATCGTAGCCTTTCACTGAGTTTGTCCTACTCTTTCTTCACCATAGGAACATATGTGTCATTTTTTGTATTAGAAATCGTGTATATAATTGTTCCTCCTTCATAATATAGGAGCACAGAAAGTAAAATGATGAAATTTCATAACCACAACTCCCCCTAACCCTGTAATGTCTACCTATTCATTTTTACTTCATCAGATGCACTCTAAGTAATGTAAGCAACATTGATATCAAAACAACCATGGGAGTCAGCATCAAGACAAAATATGTATTACTCCCTGTGATATTACACATCATTGATCCTGAGGACCTGATAATAATCTTTTGTCCTCGTGAAGTGATCTACCTCACATCACATCTGCAGTCACTGTTAGAAGTACTAAGAATAATGGATTGCAATGGGCACCACCTTCTTTTACTCCGAGTCTGAATCCTTCTCATATATGCGATAATTCAGCTCTTTAAGCACATATAATTTATCTGGGTTTATATATCCTCTTTCGATGACCTTTCTAAATTCTTCATATATAACTTTGCATTTGGTTGATGTAAACAAAATTACGTTTCCTTTATCTGCCATTTGAACTTCACTTAGAATATTTTGATTTAGCCCTTGAACTAATAAAGTATCAGATTCTCTTCTACGTTTATTAATTTTGGATCTACCCTTTCCCAGTACTTTTGTTGGAGCATTATTTCCAAGAATAACCTTACCATATTGGTTTTTCTTAAGAGACTTCATATTACTCTTATCTCCAGTCATGTTAATGAGAGAATCTGCTATCTATATACCATTCATCTTCTTCTTCAAATGAGTAGAGAGAAAGACCACACCTTATATGTTCTACTTCTTTCTGCTTATTATGAGAAATTTTGGTGGATCCATCATTTTCAGGTCTTTTGACATCAATATTCTTATCTAATTGCTTCCCATCTTGTCTAAGGCGATTCATAGATTTGTTCCTGAATTCTTTTGCTACATGCCCAAACTTGTTACAATAATAACATCTTATATGAGCAGAGGAATCATAACAATTTTGTTTCATATTCCTTGTATTGAAATCAATAGCTTTGTGACTGAATATATTGCAAGAAAAACAATATCCCTTAAACAAGCCTGAGTACTTGGAAGCTCAATATCTTTCTATGAAGTGGTTATTTTCCTGTGATTGAAACAGTCTATTTCTGTAATTTGCTGCAAGGTGTCCATAATTATGACATAAAAAACATTCAAAATTATTGATCAGAGGAGATAATTCATTAAAATTTCTATAGTTAGGGGTAAATTAATTTATTTGAAGATTCACTTTCCTTGATTTTTGATCTGGTTGACTTATTATCTCTTTGTTGAGAATTTCAAGTTTTGCATTCCTACCCTTTAAATTCCTTGAATCAACTTGTGAACTAGATTATCCTTCAACAATTTCATGAAAACCAAGGCCATATTTGATGGTGGAAAAACTTTGACTACTAAGAATATTATCCAAAACATTAATACTATCTTGAGATATCAAATGACTATATTTTTCTTTTAATTTTCCTTTTAGAATGTTTAGTTCAACCTCCATTCTTTGATATTAATTTTCCGTTTCTAGATTTTGCTTCTTCATATATTCTTCAACCCTTATTCCTTCTTCCACTTGCTCCATTCATTTGAGAATCTCTTCCTTCAACTCATTTTCTTGTTCTTCAAATGCTTGAAGTATTTCTTCATTCTTCTTATTTGTTTTTCCAAGATCTACTCTTAGAGAGACAACCTGAGCTTCAAGACCTTCACAATATTTTTTAGATTCCAAACAACATTTACTAATTTGATATGACCCTTGTTGTCATATGCATGCTACTTGTCTTTAATATTAACAATATTTTTCAAATCAAGATCAATTTTTGTTCTAAGATCAAAATTTTTTCTAACCTATCTTCTTCTCAATCAACAAATCCATATGACATAACAAAGGTTGTTTTGTTATCATGTTCATTTTTTGACACATTGTTAGGGATAGGATTACCCAGTAGTTCCCCTAATGAGCAAACTTCCTTTGGCTTTTCTTCATGGGCTGCTTGTAGCTTATCCCATACTTGCATTACAGTCAAATAATGCATAACCCTATTTAATGTTGAATCAGGTATGCTATTATTGATGTCACTTAATGACTTACTATTCTTTTGCACTTCCTCATTGGATGGAGGAATTTTTGTGTAGCCATTGCATACTAAATACCAAATGTCATGGTTCATTAGATTAGACTTCATATTTTCTTTCCATTGGTGATAATTATCATTACTTAGCATAGGTATGCCTTCATTTTCCATTGTTTCTAACTTGCCTTGATCTTCTTCTTCTAGGGCCAACATTTTTGAATCTATTTTCTCTTTAGAGTTCTTACTTTCACTTTTACTCATGAGTGAAAGTTCAATCATTTCTCTTTCATCATCACTAACATTATTGCATAGGAAAGGAAATGGACCATAGTTATAACAAAATCCCATACATGATAATTCTTTGTTTTTTTTTTTTATCGATAAGACTAATTCTATTAAGCGGTAAAGTATTGTACAAGAGGATACATTCCAGAGATGCTAGAAACCGGCAACCAGAAATGATAGGATTATCAACCTCGGTTCCGGGAAAAGAGTTAAGCAAACAAGGAGCTACAACTAGTCACTGAAAGCTTGAGAAGCATTGAATGCTACCCTAAAAGAGTAGGGGTTTCAACACGAAGCTTTTTCCCTTTCCTTTTTTTAACTTCAACCCAACCACTTTGGGGTGGATGGGCGATTACAACTTGCAGATTAGGGTCCTCCACAGGGGGGCTCTCCTTTTCTGAGTCCGAGGAAGAGGACAAATGGACACGTTTCTGAGCAATAGCTGGATCAGAAGAAGGTACGAGGCCATCGGTGGAAGGGGCCACAGAATGAGGGGCCTGATTCAATTCTTCATCGCTATCTTCATCTTTAGAACTGGAGGTATCAGAATCCCCGACTGGAGGGGGAGAGCATGGAGCCCATCGTTTGGACTTGGGCTTGGAGTCGTTGGCCTTGTTCTTTTTTGCCGGGCGAGATGGGCAAGTATTCTGCAAATGCCCAGATTGATGGCAATGTCGGCATCAAAAAGCAGTGTTCTCGTAATCCAGCGTTTGGGTCTAGACAAAGTCATTTATCTTGAGATTGATTTGTTCTGGAAGACCTTTGCTCAGGTCTAACTCCACACACACTCTTGCATATGAGTAGAGACCTTTGGATTCCCGCCACAAGTCTCCATGGATGAAGCTGCCCAATGTGTCTCCTATAGCTCTGAAGACACGAGTATTCCATAGATGAGCAGGTAAGTTTGGAAGCCGAATCCATACCGGTGTCTTGGTAATGACTGCAGTGGCTGGATCAAAATCTGGGAACCAGGGAGTCAAAAAAAGCCCTGCAGTTCCCATGAACCAAGGACCCTCTTCTAAAGCCTTTTCATAGTGCTTAATGTTATCAAAGAGAACAATAAAATAACCTTTCGAGCAAAAAAAGATCTTACAATGATGTGTCCAGTTTGCATGGATCCATGCATAGAGATCCTGAGATCGAGGCCATAGACCATTAAATCTGCAAATGATGGCTCTTTCTGCAAATTCTTGATGCTGGGAAGCCAGATCTTCATGCATGAGTTCAACAGAGGGAACTTCTTCAACTTTGTCAACCAAGAAGGCCTTAGATTTAAGGGCTTCCGGGGGTTTGGGGTTCTCGGAGTGGACTGCGTCCTTGTATGAGAAAGGTCGAGTAGAGGAAGATTGTCCCGCTGCACCTCCTCTCAAACGAAGGGTAGCCACCACCGTGCTGTTCCTGGAAATGCTGTAAGCAGAGAGGGATAGAGGGTTTTCAAGTTGTTTACCTTGAAAGAGAAGTCGCAGAAGGCTAGATGGGATCCCCATTCTGCGCTCTAAATTCAGTATGAGGTCCTGCACCAGATCTGAAGGGCGAACCCATTGCATGATGGTTCTGCCTGCAGGCTGCGAAATCTGGATCTGAAAGGATTCAGATAAGGGCTTTGACCCCATGCATAGCTCTGGATCTGGCCAGATCACGGGTTCTTCTGCCTTCTGGGTTACCAGATCTGGCAGATCTTTGTCCGATCTGAAACAGAGACTGCGATTCGGAAAGCAGGTGGTGGCCTCAGATCCATGCGTAGACCCTGCGGATGAAGCAATTTCTGGCTCTCTCTTGCTTGATTCTAAGGACGGCACGGAAGGTAGCAAAGCCAGAGCCTTGGCCTTGGGATCTTTAAGCTCCTGCTGCTGAGGGACCAGCAATTGAATCCACCGGGGGTTGCGCTTCCGAGAAAGCACACCAGAGGCCCAGACGTCGATGGCGCGAGCGAAGAATGCCTTCCTTTTTACTCCTCGCAGGACCCAGTCGGTGTCATGGCATGCATGGGGTGCCTTCACTGCTGTGACGAATGTGCTGGGCCACACTCGTACTATCCTCCATGGATCTCTGATCTCCCCTACGAAGCTCCTTCTGTGCCGCTTTCTTACACTGCTGAGAAGGGTTTCTTTGAGGGCCCTGGTTTCGATCTTGAGTCCTCCAATCCCTCTGCTCGCTCTTCGAATGTTCTTCACAGCCATCGTGAAACACCCCGCCTCAGCTAGATCATGAAAACAGTATGAAAAATAATGTATTGTATTGTATCTTATTACAGGTCTCCTCCCCATGATAATTCTTTGTTACCGTCTTCTTCATTCTTTATTAATAGAGAGCCAAGTGCTACCAAACCTGAATATTTTTCTGACATTTGTAATTTTCACTGCATCATATTTACCACTGTCACGGTTTTATGAATCCCTCCTTCAAGCTCTCTTCTTTGTTCCCATCATCTTGATGGATATCCTTCAAGCGATCAAGCTTCTTTCGAAGGACCTTCTCTGATACCAATTGTTGGGAAAAGTACTGAGAGGTGAGGTGAATCAAGATTTGAAAACTCACTAAAACCTTTCATTTCCTTATTCATATTTCTATACGCGACATTAATTAAGTGAACTAGCATATGTACGTGAATGTGATGAGGATAAGCAACGTATATCTAGTTAACTAACTTTTCAACTAATTCATCATCTGTGTAACTTGAACCAGCTCACCAGTACTTCTTTAGAAATGAGTTAAACAGTAACCATGTGTAGTAAGAACAAAATAAACCATCAACACACATGAACACTAGGATTCTAATGTGGAAATCCAATGTGGGAAAAAACCATTGATGTTGTTGTCTCTATCTTTATCTGTTATTATAATAAAAAAATTCTTACAATATCGTATTGCTGCAGACTCATACCAACATGGAGGCACCCATTTATATAAGGATACAACCTTCTCTTGTTCTCTAACACTGACTGGAAGGGAGCTCCAACCACTAATCTTGTTTACTAACGCCCATTTAAAGAGAGCTCCTACACCATGATCTGATTTACCAACTACCACTCGAAGGAAGATTTGACTCCCTTACTGAAGGATCCAACCCTCAACACTTTCATGAACCACATTTCATAAATTTTCACACTGGATCCTCCTAATACTAAACATCATAACTTGTAGGCCTCTTTTTATCAAATTTTTAGACTGGACCCACTTCCATCATTTAAGCCCAATAAAATTGAAATTGATCATTGCAACATATCACTTTATCATTTAACTAATTGAATCAACCAATCACTAAATTAACTGAGGCAAAAATCAATCAACTTATTCTCAAACAACCAAAGCAGTTAGATCATTGTAACTAGAATACCAATACTGAACCCAAACACTGCATCAACTCACTCAACCAACTAAAATTCCTGACCAATAAAATGTCATAATATATATGCTACTTTACTTTATCAAATCTGTGTGTATATGCGACTTCCTTCAAGCATACCTGCATACAAATCTCAAAACATTAAGCCCTAAAACTGAATCACTGTCATTCTAAAAAAAATATGAGTTACACCCTGAACCACTAAATTACTATGAAATAATAACAAAACCATCACATATCTTCAATCGCATACAACTAGAAAAATCATTGCTCTTCAATCAATCAATTCAACTTCAATCATCACTATTAAACCTAGATCATCAAGTAAGACTTAATTGATAGACAACAAAAACACAACAATATCAATTAGACTAATCAAACATCTTATTCAATAGAACCCTAGAGTATATGCATGTTTTCCACAAAACACTTTTGTGTGTATATGTGCTCTTTAGGAATAAAACCTCCGTACAATTCTATCCAAAGTACAGAATTGACGTGTGACTTACTGACATTAAACTCGTGTATGTACGTGCCTTTTAGGTTATCAAACCCACGTATGCACATGGCTTTCGGTTTATCAAACCTACATATAGATATGAAACTATTGACTTATAGCTTTGTTGCACATCATACCTTTGTAACAAACCCATCTCTTAACATACATAATAAAACATGCGTCAGACATCAATATTATAGATTGTTATCAATATAGTCATTTCAAATCTATTGGATCTGATCCATGATAAAATTCTCGGGTTCATACTTATTTTTAGATCAAACAGTTCATTAACAACCCATTGTATGCACACTTTATTCAGATCTAACTATTCATTAAATATTCATCACTTGCACACCCAAATACTTTGATCTTAATATCCTTATATAACTTAGGCCTTATCCAATACCACAGGTCCAATCCTTACTAATGTCAATGATATTCTTTGACGGGATCAAATATCAGTTGCCACGCTCATTACTATGGGCCACTACCATGGTAAGGACATATTTCTTCAAACTTCATATTGACCATTCCTTTGCCTTTAAACTGATATTGCTTTGTCCAATCTTTCTTTCACATCTGTATTGGGTTTAAGACTCATCATGTTGACATGTTTATTAAGTAGGTTTCCATCAAGGACAACACATTTGTCATAATGCCAACATTCCTCCCATATTTCAGTTGCATTAAATAAATATATACAGTTAGAAAACCATGCCTATTCACTCATTATTTTACATGCATTATATAAATGCACAAGGATTATAAAAGCATGTTTATTCATGTTTCTTCCACATGCATTAAAGAAATTCATAAACAACATTATAAGAGAATTCCTTTTGATCCATAGCTCACATGCATACAATTATAAAAGAATGCATTCCTGTCGATATTTAAAATGAAATAATGTTATAAAATGGAAAATACATTTCGAAGGGGTCAACTTTATTTATAAATGTAAAAATGATTAAAACATCAATATTGTATTTCCCTAATGCAATGTACTACCATGCGCAACCCACATTTCCATTATCAACCTCGAATGCAAGGCACACATACTAGGTAATAATTCTCCATGCCAAGGTTTAAAATGAATGTATCCAAAGATTCCAGGAGTCATTAATGTATACCATAAATTTCCAATAAGGGCTTTACAATTACCATAATGATCAATGTATTTCAATTAAGTACATTACTTAATGGTATTCCCTTTTGTAATTGAATTACCATAAAATATTTTGCTAACTACCTAACCTTTAAGCACGCACAATCATTGGCGATTCCATGAACAAATATAGAAATGGTCTTGGTCTCCTTTAAGAGAACTAAATGGAAAATAGATGCATATTCTTCTAGTGTTGGCATTTGTAATCTACATGTGGCCACATTAATTTGTTCTTTAAGGTTATAAATGGACCACAATACTTTAGAGACAATTTATAATATTTAACCATTAATAAAGAAATCAATTTAAGAAATTTAACCATGCAATATTTTTAAATTTTTTATCATAGTTGAATTATCATTCTATGCATAAGAATTATGTAAAAACATATAATTTTACACAAAAATCATAGGCAATATTTTTCAAGAAAATAACATGGTTAACTTTTCTTTTTATGCACAAGAACCATGCAACCTTGTTTTCAAGTGGTTAACAGACAAAAACTATGCAATCTTTTTCAAAGAGATTAACAAAGTAAATTTATCATTATACTTACAAAACGATGCAATCGTTTCAAGTAAAATAGACGTATTTAACCTATGGACCTATGTGCAAAAGAATTCATGGAAAATTTTCCAAGAATTTAATATAACTAACTAGTATTTGCGCACAATAATTCATCAAATATTTTCATCAAAGTAAACCTAGTTTATCCTTCATCTCTACGTAGAAGAATTCATGAAAGATTTTCAATAAAGTAAACCTAGTTCTTACTTTTGTCTCTATGCACAACTTTGGGTTAATACTCCCAACTTCGGTCCCTAACTTTCCATGATTTTGTCCTAGTGTTTTGGCAAGAAAATGTCATCACACTTCTAGACCTTCATCCCATAGCAGCATAGAATGAGGTATGTCGATGATGAATTTTTTAATTCCCGACTCTATTCTTTTTCTATTGTTGCCATGACCTCAGCCTCTTTTTTTTGTCGCTTAAAAGAAATTATTGGTATTGAAAGTGATAGAAAATTTATTATACAGTAAGCTTTCACCTCCTTGTAAAGATAATTTAGAAAACCATAACATGTAAGTCATCAATTACATTGTAGACTCTATCAACTTATAATTTAAGGCAATGCGCAAATACTTAACATGGATTCCAACGAAGTCTCACTTAAATCTTGCAAATTTCAATGAATGAGTAGCAAAGATGATATGAATTTATTAGTTAAAATTTCTACAGATTCCAATGGATGACCCCTAGAGAAAGAATGACATTTGTCACATAATTGTATTTTACAAAACCATTTAAGAAAGAAATAGTTTCTATGGAGTTCATAATTGTTACTTGACACCGACGAGTTTAGACTATGTCCACTTATTAATCAATAATTCTTTTTTCATTTTTAACAAATTCATGATGCCAACGTTTCAAAAATTTTATAGAGGTCCTAGGGATATTACATTCTACCCCTTTCAAAGTAGCACCATCATCGATGTTCATCGTTCCTCCTTTTATCATCATTATATTTTCGTTGAGTCTTTATTTGCCACTAGAACTTTGTATTTTTATTTAAATTGTGTTTATATCTCACAATCTTGTTTTTTGATCATCACTTCACTCATGACATTTATCTCTATTCATGATAGTTTTGTAATAATAATAGCCAAAAGGGAATCCTTCCGCTTCAAAATGAAGGATTTTATTTTCAAGAAATACCAATATGTTTTATTAATAATTGAAAGTATTCAATTTTTACTTTCAATCTCTTAGAAATTGTTCAATTTCATAAAAACAAGAACAATGTCTTTATAAAAACTTATTGTTAATTGCCAATACTTGTGGAAGCCATGGCCACTTCACATAATATTTTAATTACATGTGGTTTATCATTTGTGGCAAGAACTCTAAAAGTAGTTTATTAGCCCAACAAAAACCACCTTAGCAAGCACCCCATGGAATATGGAATCTAGTGAGTATTTCTCAATAATAATCATATTATTGTTAATCATAATAATTTCAACTATTAATCATTTACCATAGTACCCCTGCAAGTACTTAGAGATCACGTAGCTATCTAATCATCGAGATAATCAAAGTAGCCATAACCGCACAAAGTACATATAGTCTTAGAATTTGCTAAAGACATCCACAAGTTTAGTATCATGAATCCCTGAAAATACAATAAAGGCTTCCCTTGAACTACAATTATAGTAGTTCCTCCTCGAGCTCTAGGTTCCTTTCGTGTTAGGAAAATAATAAGAAATATTTCATAGATTTACACCTCCTCAACCCAAGCAATGTCGTGCTAGTTTTAGGTATAGATCTAGTCTTTATCTCATACTAGCACCTTTAAATTCAGTCTGCCTTTATCTCCCTCATTCCTTTTGATACATATTCCACCCATGACAATTATCTCTAGTCATATTAGATTTTGTTGGTTTTCCACCCATGACATTTATCTCTAGCCACGTTAGCTCTTGGTCATTAGATCAACCAAACATGGTCATCCCTTTGGAAAAATCTAGGATTTTCAAGTCCCTTTCTAGACAAAACTAATTTTCACTATTTCTTGATAGTTAGGAGCGTATGCTCTCAAGTGGTGGCTCCTCTAATACTCCCAATAGTAATATTAAGTAATACACTTTCATTTTCTAAACAAAATAAATATTTACATTCTTATAAAGAATATTTAATTTTCATTTATTTTTATGTTTCCGCTACATGTCATCTTAGAAATTCATTTCAAAATAGATTTACCACTTTTCCTTGACATTATTTGTCAATTTACATAAAATATTAACTATAAAAAATCATGTTACAATTCAATTTCCATTATCATTGAATGTTTCCTTGAAGCATTTTCCAATTACCAACATAGATTTCCTACGAATTCATGATTCCTTTGGAAGTTTCAAACCCTACTACAAGAGCATGCTCATAGTTTTTGCCTTCGATCAGGGTGTCCCCCGAAATCTAACAATTCACAAGAATCATGACTGACATCTCATGCCACATGGGTGTTGATGATTTCAAGGTTTCCACATAATAATAAACATGCATTTTAGAAAAAAACACCACTATATCTTCTATGCACAAATATTTCATGCAATGTTTGCATAACGATAAGCATTATAGCTTCACATTCCAGTCACAAATCACATTACAACTTTTACCTTTCACTAGTTCTTATGTTTTTTGTTGCCGGAATATTAGTGACATCATTATGCTACCACCGTGATAACACTACTTAATCATACTAACAACAATAGTCATAAATACATTTCATAAAATTATACCTTTCACAAAAAAATGTTATTTACAAAAGATCTTGTCAAATATATTCAAGTTGAATTTCATTTTACACAAGCAACAATCTTCTTAATACTTTAACAAGGTAAGAAGATATTGTGTAACAACCCCAGGTTAATTTTCCATGTAATAAAATATAAGACAAAGGTCATGGGACAAGTATTCTAGGCTTGATGGTGGGTAGATATTATAGTGGGGATCACTTTTGGTTTATGTATGGCTAAGAAAATTGGAAAAGGCATTGGCAAAGGAAAAGAGGAATTAATTGGCAAAGAAAAATAGTGGATTACAATTCACGTGACTCTCCTTATAGATTAGTTGAGAACCATGGGGAAGAGTACTCTCCTAACATAGCAGATACCTTGAGAAATCAGAAGGAAAAAATCAAGCATTGCAAGTTAGATAATGACAGGATCATTTAGTCACACGAAAGGATTTCCAGGGCTTAGGAAAGGCAATTCGAGGTCAATGTAGTGATCCTTCATAGATAACTATATTTATAGAGACAAGGACAACCAAGTATTAGTTATCGACATGTGGAAAGGACTAATGAGGCATATGGTAGCAAGCCTCATGGAGGGCACAGGTCAGACAAAAATGACATAGTCAAAGATGGCAGATGGATGTATATACTTGACAAGAGAGGTAGTGTTTATGGGTTCTACTCTATTTTTGGTTCAGATAGACATCATGGTCATCATCACAATCATCCTTACATGAGGAATGAGAGTGGATACTTTCCAGATGATCACAAGAAATTCAATGCTCCTACATTTGATGGAGAGATGAGGAGACCAGAAGATGCAGAAGCATGACTGCTTGGGATGAAGAAGTTCTTCAAGTTGCATGATTATACAAAGAACATGAAATTCAAGACACTTATTTTTAGTCTCAAGGCAAATGAAATTTTTTTGTGGGAATATGTGAAGCGTGTAAGAGGCATCATGACAGAGGAATTGAGTTGGCATGAGTTTAAGAGACTCTTCGAGAAGAGGTACTTATCAAAGATATATTATGATGGAAAAGATAAGGAGTTCTATGAGATGAAGATGGGGTCTATGATAGATGAAGAGTATATGAATAAGGTTTTGGAGTTATTTAGGTATGTGCCTTACCTTGAGGATGAGAAGACGAAGGTTCAAAGGTTCATCGGTGGAATACCATTAGCATTCAAGGGTCGACCTTAATATGATGATCCTCGATCATTGGAGGAATTTATCGAAACATTGAAGCACTGTTATGAGTAGTCAAAGAACAAGATAGAGGCTAAGCATTACTAGAAAGGCAATGACAATACCAAAGGAAAATTGCCTTCGAAGGAGAAAATACCTGAGGAGGAAGGTGAGAAAGAAAATGTTCCTCCTTACAAGAAGTTTAACATAGTTGAGAAGGGATATGGAACTCAACCTTCAGAGCAGCAAAATAAAGGTAGTGGCAGGGAATTATTACAGTTTTTGGTATGTGTTAGGATCAACGCAATAAGTATTATACTTTGTACGAGGGTGCTTAGCCTCATATTTACAATTCTAAGGAGGTGCAAATAATTCGGGATGTGGCTCGAGCATTCCTCGTATTTATATAGTATTTGATAACAAGCAAGCACATCACTAGGAATCCATTATCTAGATCGAAGGTGATATCTATGATTGAGTTGTTTACATTTTTATTGATCTTGAATCTAATTATTGTTATCTTAATTTTGTCTTGGTGGATAAGTTTGGCTTGAGTGAATGTAGACTCTTAGTTGGTGCAATTTTCTACAAGGACTAAGAAAAGAGTTCATCATTGGGTGAGAGATTGTATATTTGAGCTTAGTGGTATGCCTACATCAACACATCGAAATGTAGATTTCTATGATAATGGTATTCAATGCTTGGATGATGATCAAGAGAGTAGGGTAAGAAGAATCCTACATTGATTGGAATTGTTACATCTATATAAGCTAAGTGCAATAGCAGGAAAGGGTGTGTATTGTTTGCAATTCATATTTCTAGTGATAAAGGGAAGGATGTTGAGGATGTTGAATTCTTCAAGAGGTATCCAGATTTACAGTAGTTTGAACATGTGTTTCTAGCAGAGATTTTAGAGTTACCACCTCACCGATAAGTGGAATTTTCTACTGAGTTTATACTATGAGTAACATAAACATCAAAGGAATTGTATAGGATTAGCACTCCAGAATTAGTGGAATTGAAGTTGCATCTTAAGGAAATTCTTGATAAGGGATACATAAGGCCAAGTGTGCCACCTTAGGGTGCACCAGTATTTTTTGTGAAGAAGAAGGATGGTACTCTCAAGATGTGCATTGATTACAGGAATTTGAACAAGGTGACGACCAAGAAGAGGTACCGTTTGTAATGGATTGATGACTTTTTTGATAAATTGAATGAAACATCAATTTTTTCAAATATTGATTTGTGATAAGCATATCATCAGGTATGCATCAAAGAAGAGTACATCTACAAGACAACATTCCACCTGTATCGGCATTATGAGTTTTTAGTAGTTTCGTTTGATCTTACTAACGTTCGAGACACTTTCATGTGTTTGATGAATAGTGTGTTGCATTATTATCTGGACAAGTTCATGATAGTGTTCATTGATGATATATTAATATGTTCTAAGAATTAGGAAGAGCATGTAGAGTAGATGGCAGTAGTGTTAAGATTTTAGAGAGAGAATCAGTTGTATGCCAAGCTTAGTAAGTGTAGTTTCTTTTAGACTGAAGGTCATTACTTAGGACATGTTGTTTCCAAGGAAGGTATAGTAGTTGAACCATAAAATATCATATCTATCATGGAGTGGGAAACTCCTAGGAATATGGATGAGGTTAGATCATTCATGGGATTAGCAGGTTATTACAGGATATTCATCAGTAACTTCTCATAGATTTCCTATCAAATTACATATTTGTAGTGAAAAGGGAAGAAGTTTGAATCTACTAAGGAGTCTGAAGCTAGTTTCAAGCAGTTGAAGAATATTCTTACAAATGCTCTAGTCTTGAATATTACATATCAAAATAAAGAGTTCATGGTATGTACAGATGCTTGCAAGAGAGGACTTGGTGGAGTCTTGATGTAGGAAGGAAAAGTGGTATGCTATGAGTCGAGGAAGTTGAATGAGAATCAGTAGACCTATGTGATGCATGATCTTGAGTTGGAGGTTATCATTCATGCCTTGAATATGTGGAGGTATTATCTTCTTGGCAAGAGGTTTCTTATGATGAGTGATCATAGTGGACTGAGGTACTTGTTTGACCAACCTAATATCAATGTTAGGCAAGCTATATGGTTAGCTACTCTTAGTGAGTTTGACTTTGAGATAAGATACATTAAGGGCAAGGAGAACATGGTTTCAAATGATCTTAGTATAAGAGTGCAAGTGAATCATATTGTAACAGTGAGTTCTTATGGACAACTTTGCAGTAGTGGATCTAGTAGGAAGGAGAACATGATGAAAGGTACCAATAGTTGAGACACAAGTTACATCAGCATGTGAAGGTAATAGGGATGAAGAGTATCATCTCACAGTGGATGGTCAGGTCAGATTCAGGAAAAATATTTTTGTTCCTGATACAGTGAGGTCAATAATCTTATCTTGAGGGATTTTCATGTCAAGTCGTATTTAGGTCAACTTGAATATCATAAAATATTGATGACAATTAAGAAATTCTATCATTGGTCGAACTTGAAGAAGGAGGTGGTTGATTTTGATGTTAGATACTTGGATTGTCAATAGATAAAAGTTGAGTATAAGCATCTAGATAGTTAGTTGTAGCCAATTTTGATTCCATAGTGGAAATGGAAGGTCATTTCCATGCATGACATTACAGGTTTACCGAGGATATCAATGCAACCTGATTCCATCATGGTTGTGGTTCATAGGTTAAGGTAGCCCACTTCATTGTAGTTAAGTCTATGAATGCAACTAGTGAGGTAGATCATATTTTCATTTGGGAGATAATGAGATTGCATGATGTTCCTAACAATATCATATCAGAAAAATTTTCCAAGTTTACTTCCAGGTTTTATAAATGGTAGTTTGCAGGTTTTGGGACAAAATTGGATTTTAGTACAACTTATTACTTACAAACATATGGGAAAATGGAGAGGGTTAATAGGAATCTTGACGACATGGTGAGGATGTATGTGATGCATCAAGAGAGGAAGTGGGAAGATTATGTTCCATTGGTATATTTTGCATATAATAATGGGTATCAGGGGTCCTTGAAGATGAGTACATTTGAGGTTCTTTATAGATGGAGTTTTAATACTCCCATCAGCTAGAGTGATCCACTAAACATTGTATTAACTAGATTGGATATGTTGGCTAAGATGGAACATCAAACAAAGGTTATTAAGAGGAATTTAAAGGAAGCACAAGACATGAAGAAGAGTTATGCATATCAACATAGGGCATTTAAGGAGTCTGAAGTTTGGGAGCATGTGTACTTGTGTATCAAGCCCAAGCGAAGCTCCTTGAGCATTAGAGCATGTGCCAAGCTAGCACCTTAGTATTGCGAGCCTTTTGAGATCCTTGAGAGGATTGAACCAATGGCCTACCGACTTGCACTGCCTCTAATAGTCAAAGTCCATGATGTTTTCCATGTTTCATTACTTAAGAGATATATGTAGGATATTGATCATGTCATTGAATGGTCTATATTGCAAGTGGAACTAGAAGGAGAATACCAACAAGAACCACAATTCATATTGTAGCAGAAACAACTAATGCTCCAAAACCAAGCAATAGAGTAAGTTAAAGTGGAGTGGAAGCACTATGGACATGATGACGATATATGCTAGATGGTTGATCAAATGCAAGCCTTGTATCCATCATTATTTATTGGGTCAAGAAAATCAGTTTTGTTATATATATGCATATATGTATATGGTCGTAAGTACTACGGTGAGCTATGTTATAATGCTCCAATAAGTGGTATGATTATCATGTTTTTCATGGTTTGCAGTACCTATTTATTATAAATATTTTATTGATCTATGTTATAATGATCCAAAGGCAGTATGTTTTTGTTTTCAGCGGTTTTTTGGTCATAGGTTTCATCATAACACTGAGGGCGGTGTTCCCCTAAAGGGGAGGGGTTTGTAACAACCCTGGGTTGACTTTCCATGTAAAAATATATAAGACCAAGGTCATGGGACACATATTCCAAGCTGGATGGTGGGAATATATTATAGTGGGGATCAATTTTGGTTTATTCATTGCTAAGGAAATTGGAAAATCATTGGAAAAGGAAAAGAGGCATTAATTGGCATTTATTTATGAGAAATAGAGGAAAATAGAAGAAAAGGATGTTGTATAGATATCATTTTTAGCTTGGGTCAAGTTAGAAAGAGAGAGAGAGAGAGAGGAGATATATATATATATATATATATAGCTAGAGAGAGAGAGAGAGAGAGAGAGAGAGAGAGAGAGAGAGAGAGAGAGAGAGAGAGAGAGAGAGAGAGAGAACCAAGAGGAGAAAGCAAGCAAGCAAGAAAGCAAAGGAAGGAAAAAGGAAAGCAAAGGAAAAACAATGGAAGCAAATGACAGACAATGAAAGCAAGGAAAAGGTTGGATCAACAACTTCAAGAGGGATATTCTTTAGGTAACAGGTTGCATGCATGATTTCCTAGCTAAGGTGTGAATTCTTGGCACATGCATTTGTTTATTTGGTTCATTTGTTTTCATTGGCATGGTTTTTTTCTGGGTTTTACAGTGGCTTTAGCCTTACCTTTCCATTTCCTGGATAGTCATGGTGTGATGGGATTGGTTTCTTGGTTAAGCTTTGGATTACCGGAAGGTTTTGGAACTGAGTGAGATGGTATCAGAAAAATTCCCAAGGGTTGGGGGTGGATATGGTTTTATCTAAGAATCCCTCGATAGGTGGGTGGAGATAGGAAAATTCGTTAAGATATGGTGAACAAATTCTGAGACATCCAAGCTTGTTTTGGTTTTGTGATCTCTTGACCAGTTTTGGTGAGATCAGGTTAGTTTGAGGGTGGAGCTGGTTTAACCTTCTAATTCCATTGGTTGTTTATGTGTTGGCTTATCCCATGATTTCCCACATTCATGCTTGTAATATGGCACGGGGGTGATTGGCTAAAAGAATCATTTGGTTCAACTCAATTTATGGTCAGGTGGTACGTGAAAGTCTCTAACTTGGTTGGCTTTTGCATAAGTTAATAAGAGATATTTTTCTATTGTACTCTATGAGAATTTATATATGTTATTATGTTAATTTGATGGCTATTTTGTCACCGTTAATATTCTAGTTATATGTTGGTTATAAACATGATTTAATATGTTCTCTATCTATGGCTCTTGTTATGCTTTAATAAGTTAATTAGTTGTTGATGAATGCATGGGCTAACAAGTGTTGTTGTATCTACTTGGGAGGGCATTAGACCTTCTCGATGGTTTTCATCTATAGTAAAAATATTTACACTCAGATATGCATTCATGACACATTCAAGGTCAAGTTTTTGCTTCATGTTTGAATGATTATCATTTTCGTTATGAGAAATATTATTTTGGAAAGTTACATGAAGTTTTGGGTAGTGGTCTAGAGGCTAGACCAGTAAAGCGGCTCAGGCGGCTCAGGTCTTAGGACAACAAGCACGCAACTAAGGAATTTTAAGTCATAACTGCTGGAAGCCATGCTTATGAGTGTAGTTGGAGGCTCACAACTACATGCAGGCAGTCTTAAGGGTGCGGTTATAGGTATAAGTAAGAGAAAAAGGGTTCAAGATCAGAGATTGGTCACCTGGGGTGGTTATTTAGCCTCTGAGTGATTTTTGGTTCTTGAGGAGGATACACAAGTCCTAGTTGTAGGCCCCACTTCCTTAACTAAATGTAGGAGATCGGGTCATGTCATAGTAGCACTCCATTTCATATTTACCTAGAGGGCTTGTAAAAGCGGGTAAATATGGGGAGGGGCATGTTACATACTAGTTCTCTCAATTGTTCACTTACATAAACATTTTCGATGCTTTAGGAGTAAGTATAGAAAATAAGGGTACATCTTCTAGACAATGCATATAAAGGAATTAAAAAAATTCCATTGAGATGTTTTCCATAACAACGGTTAATGGAAACATGATGTTTTAATAGATATAACCATTGTGATCCAAACATTATCATCCACAACAATTATAATCAACGCAAAATGACTTTTCATTGCATGCGCATGTTTCTAAGCATAAGTCATTATGCAACATTACTAACTTGAAGTCAATAATGAAGACTTTTCTTCTCAAAAAAATCAGTAATGTCAACTGGTTCAAAGTCCGATTGAGATTATTTTTAGTAATGATAATGAGGACATCACAATTCTAAAACATATTGGACCTAACATATTAGGTTTAATATATAGTGTCACCAACAATATTCATAAAGCATGAAAATTCAATATTTTGTTAGATGCATGATGTATACCAACGCATTCGTATTAACACCACATTTGAATCATTAACTTGAAAAATTACACTGTCATGTCTGAGGTTTGAGAAACCAATGTAATCAACAACACCTAGATACTACTAGTTCTATCATTAAGTTGGTGGAAGATATAATAATATGTTTCATATCATGCATTTCCATTATTGGAAAATACATTATTAAAATATAAAATAATTATTGTTTCCCTTATCACACGAGTTACCATTTATGAATGTTCATATAAACGGCTAGAATCCCTTCATTAGAAAAATTTTGAGGTCTAAAATGGGCCTCAAAACAAAAATGTACAACCAAAATCAACTTTATAAGAACCAATAGGATCAAGAAGATGATGTCAACCACGGGTGATGATTCACCATTTTTGGAGTAAAAAAGTAAAAAGATTAAAAAAATAAAAAAACTAATTTTTAAACTCCTATTTTCAACTTCTCCCTACAGTTTTACTTAAATTTTGAGTGGAAGAACTAGTTGGATGCATAATTTAATTGTTCATCTAATAAGTATCTATGTTGCATACTTTCGATGGACCCTGCTACACGAAAAATGATAAATACATGAAAAACATGATTGCAATCATGTTTGTTCATGTATTTCTCACTTTTCGTGTATAAGGGTCCATTAAAAGTATTCAACATGGGTATTCCTTTGATGAGGAATTAAATTATGCATCCAAGAAGTGCTCCCACTCGAAATTTGAGTAAAATAGTAGGGAGATAAGTTGAAAATATGATTTGAAAAAGTGGTTTTTTTCTTTTTACCTCTAAACTTTGATGATATAATCTAATATTATTTTATTATTTCCACTATTATTTTATAATATTCCTTTGGAAGCCCATTTTAGACCTCAAAATTTCTCTAATGTTCCTTTATGTTCTTATTATAGACACAACCATGCATTTCTATCAGTCCCCTTTATCAGGGACCACTTGTATCGTGATCTAAGTTCTTGTAAAACATTCAAATATTTATGCATGGTTAAACACATATTTACTTTTATAGTCACCATAGTTTCTTGAATACTATCTTAATATGCATAAAATATTATACAAATCTGTACTCATACAAGAGCACTTATTCATCATTAGTACTTAAGTATCGATAAAAAATATGGAAACAATTTAAAACCAAATTAGACCCAAATCAAATATCATATTGTCACCATTAGACCAATATCATTAAAATGTACTACAACTATTGCATTGTTTACAACTGTTAATAATAATGTTCAATCGAAAACCAAATTATGTGTATTATACTATACCTTCAAAGATAAGTTTAATAGTTTGTTGATAGATCACATACAATTTATTAGTATTTCAATTACCAACAATAATGTCATGCAATGCTAATTCATAGGAGGTAGTGCAATATACTAAATAGTATGCATGCAAAGGCTAGTAGTTAATTCACACTATCACTATTTATAGTGTCAGTATTCAAACTTATCCATGATTTAGCTACAATGAATGCAACCAGATTTCTAATTGTCTTTGATCTTCATAAATACTTAAATTCCATGAGTACAATTATTCTTCAAAGCACTCATTAACACTATGATGCATCCCATATTAAATAATCTTCAACCAAAAACCAACTTATGTGTATTATAATATACCTTCGAAGATAAGTTTAATAGTTTGTTGATAGGTCGCATACAATTTATTAGTATTTCAATTACCAACAACAATGTCATGCAATGCTAATTCATAGGAGGTAGTGCAATATACTAAATAGTAAATGCTACCAAACTATCATAAACTCAATCAAAATCCATGAAAAGACACAATCAATTGTTATCGATTATAGTTTAGACCTACCACTTGACTCATTTCTTATTATAAACATTCAAGGGGGTTCTTATAATGTCTTTTAAACATGATATTATCCACTTCAAGGACAACCCCTGCCTTTCTAGATTCTTTCATTATTACGTTGTTTTCATTATTGAAAAAGAAATGCATACATTCATTATTTTCTTATAAGAAATGCATTGCAACTCTAACCATTTTTATTTTAATGCACCATTAAAAATTATCATAAAAGTATGCATGCAAAGGCTAGTAGTTAATTGGAACTATCACTACTTATAGTGTTAGTATTCAAACTTGTCCATGATTTATTTACAATGAATGCAACCAAATTTCTAATTGTCTTTCATTTAAATAAAGACTTAAATTCCAGGAGTACAATTATTCTTCAAAGAAGCCATTAACACTATGATGCATCCCATATTAAATGCATTCTACTACATGCATTGTCAAGTAGTTTCCATGAGTGTCATACCTGAGCTTATGTCCAATAACATCCTACCTCTACTCGTTCCTACAAGACCTAAGAGCTGCCAATGTTTCAACCTTTTTTTTGATACCAATTGTAACATCCCTCAGTATACCTTTTACAATTTACACAATGTAGAAAATTTTACCAACATATAATATTTCCAATGAATAATCCCATACTCCTTAACTAATAATAAAATGATGTAATCATGATCGTTAAGGCAGGTAACCTTTATGAAAGGAATATAAAATCTCATAAAGTAATGACCATTAATGCAAGTTGTTAACATAATGTGTTTTGCTACAACTTTCCATCATTGACATTACTCATTTAATCAAGCTTATTAATAACACTTTGAATGATGTAAGCTTCAACGTCATGCAAGGTAACAATATCATCAAGAAAAAGAAAATCAGAAACACATAAATGGACACTGATATACCCTAGAAACCCTTAAGGAAAAAACTAGCAAAAATTTATTTTATTAAACGTTTCATGAGGGATTTCACTCCTCACTCAATGGAAACAAGGGAGTCCATCCATTGTCCATTATTCAAAATTTATAAAGAAATATAATATTTATTTCAAGGATAATTATGTAGAGGCCAATACAATGAACATGATTTCATGTTTCTCAAACAAGTTACCCGACATTTCCTCGAGCATAGTGTCTTTGTGGCATGGTTATTTTTTGTAGTAGATTACACCTTGTAAATTGTTTTTGATGATCTTCCACTCTGTGTAACATCCCCTGGTTGATTTCGTATGTAAAAATAAAATATAACAGTTGGTCCTCTGTTTTGTCTCATTTTTACTCATGTTGTTGTTGGTTGAACAATTATTATTGCAAGTATTTGTTGCTTCACTTGTTTTAATAGGATTAAAACATTATTAATAAAGGTTTTCTGTTAAAGCTTTAAAATTGATTTGATAATGCTTTTATATAGGCTATGGACCTGCATTTAGCTGCCTGTACAATGCAACAGATTCCCTCAACAATGCGGGCATGTTCAAGTGTAGGTACGTTCAGTGCAGGCTTGTTTTTATGGTTGCCTGTACTCTGAAGAGTTCCTGGACTACACTCACCTTCCTACACTAGAGTCAAGGAGTGCGTAGACTACTCAAATACGGACGACATTACTTGGCTGATAGTTTGAATCACAAGGAAGCAATAACATGTTGAAGAATTAAAAGCCTTTCTAGTGGTTAGACTATTGAATTTATTTTATTTAGTATCATTGATCAAATCACAATGAGATATAGATAATGTTCATTACATATACCTCCATCCATTTATGACTATGATATGAGCATTGGAAATTACTGCTATCCTGGCACAACAGTCAAAATCACCACCTTTTGTGGCAATATTTGGTGCAATAAGTGATATGGAAAGGCATTTGTGCAAGAGCATCATCGTTCTTTGAAGGCTACAAATCTGAGTGATGATAAAAACAACTAGAACAAATCTTTTCAAGATGAAATTGAAGAATGCTTGGTGCAATTGGAAAAGCGAATTGGTGATGCTGGTCCAATTCTGGACATGATGGTTGTCATGTTAGAGAATCTTTCTACTACCACTATTGTAGCTATCATAATAAGGCTTTTCCAAAGGCTTTGTTTCATTAGCTATTGCAATCTATGGTGCATCCAGATCTTGAAACAAGGGTTAGAGAACATTGGAAATTTATGATAGTCCTTGTGGCATCTTCTATGACTGCTCGACTAGGGTCCCATTCACCAGATTCACCAAGAGCACACGGCCTGAAGAGAACATTTTCAAGAAATGCTTTAGTGGCTTTACTGTTCTCTCGTGTCAAGAGTTCAAGTCACAATACACTAATTTGAAGTTTCCAGCTTGCATTGACATTGAGGAGCATTGCCCTTGATCAAGATTGTTAATTACGACCATATCACCACAGGAAATCAGTTCTAGAGAAGGTTGAACTGGTTTTGTCTACAGTTAGCTTCCATAGCTTGATTTGCAGGGTAGGTGAGAAAAATGAAAGTAGTAGTGCCTTTCGTAGATGTCGTTACAACAATGTCAGATTCTAGCATCCCGTTGACTACTGCTGAGTGGAGGAAATTGATTAGTCAAATCGCACTTTCTAGCAACATCATCATTCTAGGGAAAGAGGAACAATTTACCATAATCGATTCCTATTTCGACATTTAGTTACAACCCTAATTTTATTCCTGGAAAATTGTTAAGATTCACAATCTGCCCCTCTTGTATTTCGATTGGCTGTTAAAAGCCCCAATTTGTAATTCGATGCCTATATAAGTTTAAGAGACTTCCTGGAATGGGGGATTAATAGATCAGTCGATAGAAATACATGCATAGAGACAGGGACACTCACAGGAATAGAAGGAATGCGTGGAAGGGAGGAGTCGGTCCCAATGTAGCATCACGCAGTTATAACCTGTGGATCACTCCTCTTATTTGCTAGAGTTAAGTGTTGCCTCATGATGTAAAGACTGTGTTTTCAATAATTAATTTAAGCATCAATAACCATGCTCTATTTATTTATTTATTGCAACTAATGGTTTTAAATTCTATGTGAACCAGGTCACTAATAGAGGGTGTGAGCTGGCTGGGTTGGCCACCAGACTAGCTCGACACCACTCTACATATTTTAGATTAAATTGTATTTAAATTATTATTTGCTGTGTGAAATTCTTATCGTAGGATTTAATTACTTTCAGTCTCTTTCCTCCTCCAAATTGATGTTATTTAATTTTCTGTAATGTTTTCCTTTCGACTACAAGATTGATTTGGTTTCTGCATTAGAAATCGTTCTTGCACCTGAAATATTTATTTATATCAAATAAGGATTGTGTCCCTTCAGAACATCTGAATTCACAGGATCGTCTTATGCATTGACACTCTGCCTTTATGAGCTGTAATGTGCAACTTGAAACCATTGAATTGATTTAGATCCATTTAGTTTATATTCCAGAACCTGAGATCGACTTGAGTGTTCACGGTTTCAAGATATTAATGCATTCATTCAATCTATGCTTACAAGAAATCATATGTTACTTAGAAGCAGAGATCACATATATATTTCTGTCATTTTAAATCATGATTCTTGCAGAGCTGACATTCATGAAAAGGAAGTTGCATTATGTTTGTAAATGATCATGTTTATTTCCTTTAAACTTCTAGATAGTTTTGCAAGATTTATTCTTTAGGGACAAGGAAGGCGAGAGAATCTATAATTTCTTTCATAAGTTATTTACACAATAAATTTATTTGTTATGCTTGCTGATGCTTTCAGGTTAATTTTACACAGAGGTAGATGTAGTAGAATTAGTGCAGGCAGAATGGTTTCTGATTTACTCTTGAATTTATTCCAACATTTACAGTCTTTTTGATATTGTGTCGACATGCTTGGTTTCCAGTTCTGATTTCCCTTTTGTTTTCTCGTACTTAGAATTTTGTCTCGCATTGTTAAATAGTATAGGATTTCCTTTGATTTCCCGCATTCTTTTGATTGCCTGGATTGATGTTTTTTCAAGTTCCATTTTAAGTGCAAGATTTCATTTATTGTGCAAGTTGGACTAGAATTTGTTTTGTAGGTTACCAGGGACTCTCTTTGGCATTTCCATTGATGCATCTCGAAGTTCATGAACTTTCCAGATTAACAAATTAAATTTTGGTACATTTATAAGCCCTATACTCCAACCAACATTTGGCGCCATTTTCGGGGAGGCGCATAGGGGATTGACCTTGTTGACCTGATGCATTTGTTTTTTTCCTTCAC